>JARKIC010000506.1:0-255654 GCA_029378375.1 Mycena olivaceomarginata | reverse complement strand
ACTCCTGCGTTGGGGAACGACGGGCCAGCGGGGGGGGATATGGGGGCTACCGGGCGGTGGTGGGCCCGTAGGATAACCTTGCTGAGGAGCGGGGAACGTCTGACCAGGGAAGGGGGCGATTGGTGAGGCGGCGGTGTGTTGTACGCGCCGTACTGCGAAGCCATGGGTCCAGGCGGGAACCCAGGCCGGGAATCTCTGGAGAAGGCAAGTTCCCGGAGGATTGTACGATGAGCCGGGATAAGAAGCGGGGGGCCATTAGAAGGGAACTGGTTTGAGTAAGGCGTCTGCTGTGGAGGGCCCATTGGACCTGGGCCAGGACGAGGAGGGCCACCGTATCCTGGCGTCGTAGGTCGTACGGAGTCAGGCCGAGGGGCGAGCGACGCATGATGCACGGGCGGAGGACCCCCATGCGGAGGCGGGGAACCGGGATACGCGCTGCCACCAGCGTGCGGCGGAGGAGAACCCGGGTAGCTGCTCCCACCGTGCGGCGGGGGAGAACTCGGATGACTGCTCCCACCGTGCGGCGGTGGAGAAGCAGGATAAGCACCACCAGGACCACCACCAGCAGGATAAGAAGCGTACCCGGCCGCCGTCGCAGGTCGAGGCGCGGGATCAGGTCGCGGAGAATGGCCTTGAGGAGGCGAAGCTGTGCCGGGATACATCGTCGGCGTCGGCCTCGCTGAGAGCGAAGTACCGCGTCCCAGCCCAGGTCCAGGTCCAGAAGCACCTCCATAAGGCGCCTGTCCCTGCGCGGGAGGCGAATACGCTTGGTCGGGGTACGACGATGGCCGCGGGGCTTGTGAAGGACCATACGACGACGCAGATGAGCCAGAGCCGCCCGTATGCTGCGGCTGTTGCTGGTACGGTTGCTGCTGCGCGGGATAGGATGCAGACGAACTCGACCCCCCCGTGTGCTGCGGGGATTGCCGGTGCGGAGCGTGAGGCGCATATCCCTGCGGTGGACCAGCAGGGGGCGCGTATCCCGCCTGTCCCTGCGGCGAACCAGCAGGCGGGGCGTATCCCGATTGTCCCTGAGACGAACCTGCAGGCGGCGCATATCCTGCCTGTCCCTGCGGTGCACCAGCAGGAGGTGCATATCCCGCCGACGCAGCTTGCCCTTGCCCCGGATGCGTGGACGCAGGTCGCAGAGCTTGCGGTGGACCTCCGCCCGACCCCGACCCCGCCGACCCGCCCGTGTGCGCCTGCTGGTATCCCTGCCCCGCTCCTGCTCCCGCCATGTTCTGCTGCTGGTAACCCTGCGCCTGCTGAGTCTGTCCTTGCGAAGGATACGCCCCCGGCCCGCCGAATTCTGGTGTTGCGGCTGCTGCTGCTGATACGCGCCTGGATACGGCGCGCCCCCGCCCCCCGACGAGCCGCCTGTATGCTGCACCTGCTGCGGCTGATACGGCCGCGCCCCACTGCCCTTGTCCCTGCCCCTGCCCTTGTACCTCTGGGCTCGCCATGCGCCCGGACCATACGCTCCTTCCCCACCTCCACCCGCACCACCAACACTATGTATCGACCCCTGCGACCCCTGCGAGCCCGAGCCGACCCCACACGCTGCATAGGATGCAGCGGCGGCCGTTCTGCACCGATATTGGCGCCGCCCCCCCCGACCGTATCCCTGCTGCTGCCCCACGCCCCCGGATTGCTGCCGCCCGGGATGCGAGGGGTGCAGAGGCGGCGGGCTTGCACCGATGCGCGCGCGCGCTCCAAAGTCGCCTGCGAGCGCGCCGACGGCGGCGTCGGCGGCGTTATTATAGGGTGACTGCTGGTGTGCAGGGCTGCTGCTGTTGTGCAGGCTGCTGAAACGGCGCTTGCTGTTGCGGCTGTTGCGCTGGTTGCTGTACCGGCGCCGCTGTTGCTGCACAGGCTGCTGCTGCACCGACGCCGCCTCCACCACCGCCGGCCCGTCGTCCTCCAACGAATATGCCGGCGGCGGCATATCCTCCCCCTCCGCCTCCTTGCGCCGCTGCTCCTCTGCCCAGATATCAAACTGCGCCTTCGCCTCGCGCGCCGCCTCCGTCAGCTCCTCTCTTTCTTCTCAGGTACCACGGCGGCGGCGGGCGTGGGTGTGGAGTACGAGGCAGAAGCAGATGTGCCGCGGCCCAGCGCAGCTCCGGCCGGATGACGATGAAGCGCCGGCTCCAGAAGACGAGGATGAAGAGGAGGCGGACACCGTCCTCGTAATGCGGCCGCGTGGACCAGTCCTGCAGCTCCTTGCTCGGGAAGGAGTCGTGGAGTCGTGGATGCGGCGTTCGCTGCGGAGGCCCTCGGCGGCGAAGCCTGCGATGCGCATGTACCTGTAAGTATGGGGTTAGCAGTCGAATAGGAGCGAAAGAGGAACCGAGAAATAGGTAGAGAGATAAAAGACAATGATTTTGGAAAGGGATGAATGAGACGACGCGACAGAATTCAAGCCGTGCGTCGAATCTAATGCGGGGTATGACGGCTCTCTTTCGTCCCATCCCGTCTGTGAAGAGGAGGAGACGTCCCGAATTCTCCATCTATCCCTCCACCCTCGCTCGCCGTCCAATTCTCTTTGCCAAGTGCAAGAAACCGCTCCACTGCACTTGAATCTCGAAAACTTCGAAACAGCACTCACCAATCTGCCGGCAAATCGTACCCCTCCTCGTCGAGCGCGAGGAATGGCCACTTGTCGCTCTCGGGCAGGAGCCGCTTCTTCTCCACGACGGGGAGGAACGCCGTGCCTTCGTCGTATCTAGGAAGGCGCGTCAGTACTTGTCGGAGAATCGCGATAGAATAAAGGGAAGGAAAGGAAAGAACAGAAAGGTGATAGGGAGGCGGGTGAGGAGGATGGGAGGATTGGGAGGATGGGAGAGGAAAGAGACGGCGAGTGCGGGGAGGAGAGAGCAAGAGGGAGAAACAAGTATGGAGAATACAGCCAGGACAAACGGAGGAATGAGGGGTAGGATAGGATAGGAAGGCAGGAATAAGGACGGAGAGAAAGCAGAGGGAATGAGGATTAAAAGAGGCGGAAACAAAGGGAGGAAAATGAATGAGGGCATGATCGCAGGTGAGGAAACAATGAAAGCAAAGAGTAGAATGTAAGCAAAGAAACACGGCGTACTCATCCCACATCGCGCCATACATCGTCCGTACGCCCTTGAGCCTTTCGCATGGAACACCTGCGCCCAGAGGAACTTGCCCCCGTTGCGCTTGATGCCGTTGAACGCCCACTTGCCCTCGGAGAGGTTGAAGCCCTGTGTGCGTGTCAGCGCCGGGGGTCAAGTAGCATGAATATACAATCGCAAAGAAAGTGAAACGGATGAGAGTTGCGATGAAGGTGCAGAGTACATCGAGGACGCGAAAGGAAACAAACGCACCGACCCCCCCGGCAACACCACCGGCACATAATCCACCCTCCTCCCCTCCCCTCCTCATTATGCGCCGCCACCAGATCCGCATCCCCACCCCACCTATCCACCGCCCACCTCTCCACCTCCTCCTTGTCGCTGAACCGCCCCACGCTCCACGGGCTCACAGCGTCCACCGCCCCGTCCTGGCCCAGCCACAGCGCGGACCAGGCGGGGTCCGGGTGCGCGTCGCCCGCGCCGGGCGTGCGCCAGTGCGAGGGCGTACCGGCGAAGATGTAGATCTCGCCGTCGTTTTGTCCGTACCCGCCAGTATTTGAGGCGTATTGGCGCGCGATGCACGCAGCGCGTCGAAGCACGCGCGCGCGAGGGCCGCGTCGACCTGCGAGTCGGAGAGGCCGAAGCCCCAGAGGGCGACGACGGGGCGGCCGCGCTCGCGGAGGTACGCGGGGGAGGAGAGGATGCGTTCGTCGTGCAGGAGGTGGGTGAAGTCCTGTGTGAGGATGCGCAGGATCTGCGAGGGGGGGACGCCGGAGGCGTCGTACCTGCGCGCCGAGTTAGCATTAACTCAAAAGAGATGAGAAGCGCACATCACAGCCCACACCCTCCCTCCTTTTCCGCCGCCTCCCGCACCCCTTCCCACCTCGTCCCTCAACCGCCTCGTCCCCCCATACCTCTCGTCCCGTTCCCCGCCTCCTCCGGATCCACCTGCCCCACGAACCGCTGCAGGAACGCGCCGTCCACGCCGTGCTCCGCCATCCACCGAAAGTGCCGATTCACCGTGCGCGCATCACGGCTGCTGAACACGCGCGCGGGCGCGCCGTCTTGTGCGCGAGCCCCGGGAGGGTACAGTTCAGACGGATCGTACGCGGAGGTGTCGGGCCAGAGGTCGGTGTTGGGGCGGCCGTTGGCGGGCGCAGTGAGCGGCTGGTCGATCCAGTGCAACCAGCCGTGGTGCCCTGCGCGGCGTTATTGTTGGCGCGATAGATAGCTTACCCGCGTGCTACGCACCTTCGCCGATGGGCGGCCCGTCGCCGGCGCAGGTGAACCAGCCCTGGTATCCGACCATAAACTTGTCCTGTATCGTCCCCGGATTCGCCCTGTCCGTCGAGTCACTTTAGCGCCCTATCCCGCCACCGCTACGCACCTCCGCAAACCTCTCCCTGCATTTGCACACCTATGCTCGTAGACGGCATCTCAGTGGTTGCTGGTAAGAAACACGCTTGATATCCAATCGTCGAGTCAAGCTAGCTGTGGCACTGAGGCCCTGAATTTGTTATCGATGGGGTGAGGGTAAGAGCAGGTTGAGTGACAGGGGATGTCTCAAATCATAACACCGCCAGTCTCCAGTTCTAGGACCCAAACTTGGAACGCCGCTGTCCCTGTGGGCGCCACGGATACTTGTGTTTCAAACGAGCCCGTTAGATCTGCGGGCAGATTGGAGGTGAGAAATGGCCGTGGTGGCCGAGACTGATAACCATCTTGCAGCAGGGACGGAGGTTGTCTGGACGAGACGGTTTTTGAATAGACAGATGAATGGACAGTTGTCAGTCACTAAATTTGATTGAAGCACCTTCGAGCTTGCTTCGGGATCGCGACAGATTGGTGGCAGATAAGCGCTCAATAACTTGTGTACGACAACAAATGTCGTTCTTTTTTGGTGGAAAAACAATGTCAGTACTAGAGCCCAACCGCAGGTTCACCCGTAGGTCGAAGGAAAAGAAACAAGAGCGCAATGAGAGGAGGAAACATGGGAAGCGGTATAGTCTTGTCGCGGTCACATGATGTTCCGCAGACGCGTAGAGGCGAATGATACTACGCGTCCCCCTTCAGTCTCGGCTCAATCCATAATATTTCGGTGTGGAGTTTTCCCGGTCCCATTCCCACTCCAGTGCAGTATCTTTGCGTTCATCTTTGCTCGACGTCTGACTCTTATGTCGGCGAATATCAGGGGTAGCATCCTAATACTTCCTTTAATTGCCCTGAAGCGAACATCGAATACGTGTTCAATTGAACGAAGAAAAAAACTCAATAAATACCACATAACCTGGCCCCGAATCGAACGGGGGTCACCGCATATATAATTCGAATTCATCACACAGCTATCAATATCATTGAAAGCAGATGTGGACCACTCCGTCCCAGGTCTTTAGCACCCATATTCGCTCATATCCACAGATCTTCATCTCCCGCTCCCTTATTGGCATTTCTGATGCCACCCAAATGAGAACGCTCCACCGATTTGGACCCCTTCTACATCTATTTTTCCCTGCTGGTGGGCATGAAGAAGACCTCGCACCCATTTCATGAATCTTATAAAAAACCCCAGCGGATTCAGACGACGACAAAAAACAAATCAAGCATCATCAACAATCACGACCTGGCCCCGAATCGAACGGGGTGTTCCGCATAGAGATGTTCATCATTCATCGAGCGCGGATGTAGACCATTCCACCTCCAGGTCTTGAATCTACCCTTGCTCACACCTTTACCTTCAAGCCTTCAAGGCTAGCCTTTCTCAATGTTGAAGTTCAGAAACCCAACACTTGATCGGGATTCCGCTTCAAGTCGAAACCGTGTGCACATAAACATTGGAACATTGAACACCGACGAGAATCCCAAAGATGGTAATAAAAACTTTAGCACCCCTCAATGACCTGACCCCGAATCGAACGGGGGTTTTCTGCGTAAAATTCATCCATGCTTTTGCATTTGCGCTGTTATTCGCAGCAGACGTGGACCGCTCCACTTCAGGTCTTGACTCTACATTTACTCCCACTCCTTTCATGCACGACTTTCCCAGCTAAGGTCGAAGTTGTGTCTGTCAATGTCATCGCACAAATGAACCCAAGGCTGGGTCCCAGGCGGCTGGGGCTGGTGAGCGTTTGAACACGAACTTGAAACCGTACATAAACTGTGAGAATTCATCTCAAAGAATTGTCAAAACATAGCTTTGGAAAAGAAAAAGAAAATAATCAGTACCTTGGTCGACGTCACGACCTGGCCCCGAATCGAACAGGGTGTTTTCTTCATGAAGCGTTGGACTCGGTGAGAATTCGCAGGCAGATGTGGACCGCTCCACTTCAGGTCTTGGTCCTACACCTTCCTTTCCTCCCTTCATCCGGTTGAACATTTATTTCCAAAGTCGTAATTCACCATTGACAAGACAGAGTGGCTGGGGTTGTGCCAACACTTTGAACAGAAAACTGTACATAAACTATGAGAGTCCGTCCCAAAGAATGGTCAAAAAGTACACCCCTATTCCCGTAGTGACCCGACCCCGAATGAACAGGGGTTTCCTGCATGAAGCCTCAGCTCATTGCAGATTCACAGCAGATGTGGACCATTCCACTTCAGGTCTTGATTATGCACCTGCTCCTCGCTCCCTTCATGCGCGACCTTTTCAAGGTTTTGAAGCTGTGCATCCCAAGACACAGATCAGGTATCAGGCCAACATATAGATGATGCTTGCGAATTTGAACAGAAACTACATTGGATTGCTCTGTAACATAGTGAACATCGACGAGAGCACCACAGTGAAAGGATCGAAATAGGTGCATTTGTGAAAATCTTTAACCAAAGATTCCAACTAAACAAAACTCCGAAACTTGTGTTTGTGTTCGGGGTTCGCGTGGCAGGAGACCACGAATGCGAATTCGGATTAATGGTAATGTGTGTGGTGCGTATTCCTGAAACCAAACTAATCTTCTTCTTCCTTCCAGCCAACAATGATCCAACCCAACTTCAACCAATAACCAGTTCCGTTCCGTTAAAACCCATAAGTCCATTCCCGTTCCGTTCCACAGTCCCGTTAACAATTCCGTAAAGTCCCGTAATCTGTTCGCGTTCAAGTTGCAGCAAGTGTGTCAATTCACAGGTATTAAACCCGGGTGTAAAATTGTGCTCTAGTACACCGTTCGTCCCTCTTTTATACCCCTACTGTTTGTAATTCCTAAATAAACCATCATCGATGTAAATTCTGGTTTCCATGGCCTCGATTCCTAAGTAACCGGTGGCGGAAGCGTCTGTATCCCTACACCAGACACGCTCCCTTGGTGACTTCCCAGAAAGCAGGGCATCCCCCTGCCATTGCTCTTTGTGACGGGCTATGCTCGTTGGTAACCCAGCTCATCCCCCCTACATACTGCCCGTTCCATAGGCGACACATGTCTCCAATGTGTCCGTTGCGTATTCGTTCCATCCCGGGTTGTCGATTAGGTACGTGTTTTGATCCTAATCCTCCGCTTTGGACCTTCCTTGATCGCCGTGATCCCATCAAACACGTCGTTCTTGCAAGCACACCGGACAAAGAGACATATTAACCTATGTTAATAGGTATACTGAAAGACGCGGCATTTTTGCCATTGGTCCGGAAAATGCCGGGACCAATGGCACAAATGCCGCGCCTTTCAGCACGCCTATTAACCTAGGTTAATATTTCTCTTTGTCTGGGTGTGAAGGTGGGTGGTTGTTGTTACATTCCCCTTTTTGCCCATTGTTCATTCCCTTTTCCATAGTTCGTTCATCATGAGTTGGATGAACTCCGGACCTTGCCGAGTACCCTCATGAACCCCATCAATCCCGTGAATGGAGAACCAATCCTCCATGATTTCAGGTGCGTAAATTCCCGCCGCTCATCAACAGAATGGTCAAAAATAAATTGCTGACATATTGTACCAGAAATAATCATAGGAGACTAGACATCTGGTCACCACCTGCAAAAAATGCAGTGGTGGGCTGTACTTAATAAATATCCAATGCCCTTGCCATTCTTTCACTGTATGGAAGGAAAAAATTACAAGCATTCATTGTTTACATCCAGTGCGCAGGTCTTGGAGTGTGGCTGTGCTAAGATCCTTTTTGGGTGCAGGGGGTGTTGCTTCCAAAAAGCTGGAGAAATGGAACAAAGACAAAGACACTGGCCTGATGTTACATTATCATAGATAAGGTCCCGGTACCTATCGACATGCTGGATCACCTCCAGGCGACATGTTGTCGAGGCATGTCATTTTGACATGCCATCGGCTTTGCGCCTGGTGTGATCCTGTCTATAAGAAGACAAAACAATCACAATCAGAAGGTGGATGGATTGGAGATGGGTGTGCTGATAAACAGACAAATCTTGCAGTTGAGTCGGATGGGTAATGGACTTCCCATGCAGGACACAGCCTCGAGAGGGCACATATAACATGCAAGCCCCGTGTTTGATCCCCATCTCAAAATGCCCGCCAGTCCACTGTCACAGAAGTTCGCCTGACAATATTAAGGGCTGCTTGACCCCTGCCCTAACACTTTCTCAAGGAGCTGAATGATGCATTTGGCCCACCATTTATTCTGACCATTGCAAAGACCATTGAATCCTTGATTGACATGGTTCAGGTAAGAAGGCTTGAAAATTAACAATTGAGGCACTTACAGGATGGCGCAGAATGTGAAACGGAACAAGGATGAATGTGCTCAACTCATGGAGAACATCCATCCAGTCCTTTATGCAATTATCAACCTCCATCTCAAGGCTGAAACAGTTGAATCCCCGTCTCCTGAAATGCTGCATAACCTTGGGAATTTCATGGAGTAGGTGGTGGCCATTTTTGTGACACCAGTTAATGAACGGCCCTGCTTCTCCAGGACTCTGCACAAGATATATACTTTCCTTGAAGGACAACAGGATGGGAACAGGATCAAGTATCTATTCCGCAATAATGAAGTGCAGAAATTGTTCAGGGATTGTCATGCAGGATTGGACCAGGCTTGTGGAAGTTTTTTGAGGTGTGTAATATATCTATATATTCTGGCAAGACATTGATTAACTGCTCTTAGGTTACACCAGACCTCTGTGGGTGAATGACATTGACGTGATGAAGAAAACGGCCCAGCTCATGCACAAGGAATTGTTTGAGCTGATTCAGACCCTGTCTGATAGCAGTACCAGCTCAAACAGATTATCAGCAGGGTGAACAGTTCACAACCAGTACATCCAACTAATTGGGGGTCAGGTTTATCAGAGCGGGAATGAATCAAAAAATAGGTACAAGCTGGGTTGTGTGACTACTGAGTTCTAAATCTTTCCCTTATAGTTCGACCTCATTTTCAATGTTGCCTCCAAAGCCCAAGATCTTCTATGGTCGTCAATTTGGAGGTGGAGGACCATCATGAAAATGCTCAACCAGGAGTCACCCAGAATAGCCATTCTTGGAGGAGGTGGAATGGGCAAGACAAGCCTTGCAAAAGCGATCCTGCACTATCCACAGACCTTGGAAAAATTCCAACACAGGTTTTTTGTCAGTGCAGAAGCTGCCAACCACCAGCATTGAACTTGTGGCCCTCATTGGACTACATGTTGGGCTTGAACCCAGGAACTGATCTCACAAGACCTGTTGTCCAGTACTTGTCACAAAAGCCATCTTGTCTTCTGATTTGGACAATCTGGAGACAGTGTGGGAACCAATGCAGTCCCGAGGTGGAATTGAAGAATTCCTTTCGCTCCTTACAGAGGGTGAAACACCTTGCACTCCTAGTATGTGTACCCCTGGTTCCATTTTTGCTTCGCTGATTTCTACCAGATCACAATGCGAGGAGCTGAGAGGCCCAGCAAAGTCCACTGGACTCATCCATTCTTATTGCCACTGCAACCTCTGTCAGCTGAAGCGGCACAGCAAACCTTATGGATATTACAGATAATGCCTATACAAAAGAGGATGTGGAGCAAATTCTCCAATTTACAGATAATATGCCCCTTGCAGTGGACCTCATTGCTCATTTGTCTGACTATGAGGGGCTTTCCAATGTGTTGGCTCGATGGCAAACTGAAAGGACATCTCTGCTGACTCTGGGGTATGACCGAAAATCCAATGTGGATGTGTCAATCAGTCCTTTCTCTCTCCAGTCCCAGGATCACATCAGAGAACAAGGAATTGTTGAGCCTTCTCTCAATCCTCCCTGATGGACTCTCTGATGGTGAACTGATCCAATACAAACTTCCAATCCACAATATTCTCAGTTGCAAAACTGCATTGCTGCCACATCACTAGTATACCATGACAGCAATAGCGGCTTCGGTCCTGATGCCCATGCGAGAACATGTCAAAAGTTCCTGCCCCCATCCCTAGCCCTTGTACATGTCTCCGCAAGCAGTTCTATGCACTTTTGGAGCTATACCAGAAGTATAATGGAGAGCAGCTGGGGCCTGTGATCAATCAAATTACATTGAATCTGGCAAATTTCCATCAAGTCCTCCAACAGGGGTTATACAACCATACTCTGGATCTGGGATCACCATCCCAGTATATCATCCCTGAACTCATTCCACAGACTCACTGGACGAGGTTATACAGGGTTGCTGGATAGCATTCTACCTATTTTACCTGACTTTGATGATCCCCCAACTGTCAGCTACCATTTCCATCACCGAAGTTCTCAAGTCACCTGCCTATTACCCCAGCCTTGATAGAGAGCAATTCATAACACAGGCACTAAATATGATTGAACATATCAACAACCCTCTTCTTGAGTGTAAGTGCACTTCTCTGTAAGGCCACTATCTGTCTCATATGATCACATCTTAGGCAATTCTATCATGCAGCAGGGATTTATTTTCATTTCGCAGGTCAGATATACATCAGTTATGCAATCTCACAATAAGGCACTGGAATTTTCAAGTTGTGTGGAGATACCAACGAGCAGTGTAATGTTTTGCTATGCATTGCCCAGGTCAAATATAGCACTGGAGATTACTGCACAGCTCAGGCACATATAGCTGAGGCACGGCAGCTATCAAAATCAGCCCCAAATCTGTGTCAGGAAGCAATGCACTGTATATTGGAGCTCTATGCTCCACACATCTAGGAACTTCCCGCAGGCTATAGACAGTGTACACAGGGGCAGAATGATTCTTGTATCTGTGGCTAGCTGGTGGGTATCTTGACCATGGATTGGCAATTGAGCAGGGGGAGATCCATTGTCAGAAATCAGAATATGCTCAAGCCAGAAGCATCCACAGTCAAATAGTTGCAACTGTTTCTCCCTGACCAAGATGCCTATGCCCATGCAATGTCACTTCTCAATTGTGTACATATTGACACAATTTGTGGAGATATGCAGGATGTGTATCACAAGTTGAACCAAGCAAAAGAAATTTTCAACAAGTTGCTGGTTCAGAGAAATTATATTGTAACATGATTGAGGCTGATATTGAACTCAGAGAGAAGAAATTTGACTTGGCAAAGATCAGATTCCAGGAATGTCTTCATTCCATCTGGGGGATAGACAATGAGGTTGAATCATTGTGCTTGGAAAGACTTGCTGATATCACAGTTGGCCAAGTTCAGAATGGCAATTCAGATGGCCAGTGACATACTTGGGATATGCCTACAAAACAAAAGATAACTTGGCACTTCACAAAGCACTTCTCTGTCTGGGAGATGTGTTTATTATCACAAAGATGGAAAAACTGCTGAAAATCTGTACGCTGGCACTGGAAGGATTCACACAGATGGATGTCCATCGCAGCGGAGCACAATGCATGATCCGTCTAGGAGATCTTGCCAACAAACAAGGACATACCTCAAAGGCAATATTCTTGTGGCAGAAAGCCCGGCCACTGTTTGAGCGATCATTGCAGACCACAGATGTTGCTCAGATTGATGTGAGGCTCTAGTGATGAAAAGCGTGATCAGGAAGCCTTGCCACTTTGACTGCACCTGATCGATGGTTAAACATGGGATCATCTGAGATCCAGCAGGTCGAAAGTGCGCATTTGGGGGTTCAGAAGGTGTTGTCTCTGTTCTAATGCCATACTAAACTCCTTCCCCATATGCCTGTTGTATTTACATCCAGATTGTATTATTTATTTTGCCTCACTGTTGTCCAGTAAGGCCATTAGAGAGGTTGTGCCACAGCCACACACGGCTTTTGGCCACTGTGGAAAGCCGCACAGCTTTTCCGTGTTTATCAATGAGTGGTCGGAATTTTGGTGACTTGGTTGAGTAGTGGGGGAGAATGGGGACATCTGAACTCCTTGTCCCACATGATATGCAGTACGGGAGACAGGGGAAAAGGACGAAAATGCCATTTGGAGAAGTCTGATTCAGTTGGATTTGGCTCAGAAGCCGCATACCTGGAACATGCAGATTGGTACTGAAATGTGCAGTTTGGAGGTGGGTTACAGTGCCAGAACGAAAAAATGCTCCCGCGGCACAATGCCCAAAAGCCACAGGAAGCCACATGCGGCTTGTATGGCTTCTGCACAACCTGTCTATTGTTCCTGAATGGTCAGTTTGTGAATCATTTTTTATATGTGGTGAGAACCATCAAGTCAGATCCGACAGAAAATGAATGATGACTGTTGAGTGGGTGCCCACAGCTCAGTGATCAGACCCTTCTCAAACATCAGCACAACTCATTGTTGCCCTGGTTTCAATGTTGGCCCAATAAAGTGTGCCCAGACAAACTTGCTTAGCAAGATATCAACATGAGAAGGACTTTTTAGAGTCTACTAGAACTGTGAATGAACAAAGAAGCAGAAGGCTATGGCTTCACCCTTTTCATAAGATTGAGTCTTCTGTCCATCCGAAGTCATATCTCCATATGGCTATTGCACAGCAACGGCAGACACACAGCAGACAGGAGCTTTAGCGCCATCCAACTGGCATGCAGAAAGCAATCAATATATTCAGTTCCACTCGCATAATGCTGAGTACCGAGTCTGCAGATTGTGGGAGCATTTCAAAAAGACTTCTCTACAAAATTCTCAAACAGAAGGGGAATCCGGTCAAGGTAAATGAATCATTGTATTTTTTTTCACTGGCAGGAAATAAGGTACTGTAGCATTTTATTCAGTTTGTATCGGCCTGTGACCTGTGACCCAAAAGTACGAAAGTCAGTTTTCGTACTTGGCCTCGGGAGACCGTGACATCCCCAAAATTTTTGTACATACTTTCGTCGGAAAGCACCAGAAAAATTCTAAATAGCATGTACCAGAGTTGATACACTGTAAAAAAAGGTTAGAATTGTCCAAACCACTGAAATCGTACTTGGATTGAACACCCCAATGACACTGGGAGCAAAGACCGAAGCATGCGGAGCACGAGTGCGTTACACGCATGCTCTGCAACTAGTCACAGGCCAAACAAAGCCCGTGTCACAGTTCTACAATCGTCCTTTACTAGACAAAGGAAGGACAAAGAATAGACAAAGGGCAGGAAAGGATTCCCTGCACCTGGGAAACCTCTCCTGCCCTTTGTCCACCCTTTGTCCCTCCTTTGTCTAGTAAAGGACGATTGTCCAATTGTCACACCTTTTTTGTTTCATAGATCATTAATTGCGACGCACATGCATGTAACGCATGCGGCTGTCGCATGCCTCGGTTCTTGCCCCCAGTGTGAGCCCCTATGCCCAAAGCTGTCAACAAGAGCAGCTCGTGTGAACACCACGGCACATGCAACCGTGTAAACCCAAATTTCGATTTTTGGGTGATTTTCAGCGACTTTGTGACATTCTGGCGGTTTTCGTACTCGACCCCAGTGACCCGTGACATGTACAAAAATTTTCGTATTTTTGAAGCCCTGTGACGCGTGATGTACGAACTGAATACAACTCTATGGATATACAACTTTGTGTGGATCAACCTGGAAATGGCTAGAACTGAGATACCCCTGAATTACAACTACCTCATGTATTAAGCAGATGCCTCGTATCAGTATGCGCATGTTTTGCCATCACCTCGCTTTGCCATTTCTTTCTCAACCACAAGCCTCCTTCAGCCTTAGCCCCAGGCCCACCAAATTTGGTTAGTGTTTTTCCCATGTTTATTTCTAGACAACCACTCAAATTGCGATCTAGCTCCGGCAGGTTCCGCTTCTTACGTGCCGCTCCAAATGTCGCGCGCTCAAAGCCCACTCAAAAGGGAAGCGTCTGTCTAATCAATCACCTTTCCTCCTTCCTCCACCATCATCCAACTGCCCCCAGCATTTTCCCGCCCGTCAATACCGTACTTCAAGCCTGATTCTTCCTTCAGTCAAGCACCTCTGCAGGACCTCGCAACCGTCAAATCCGGAGCCCCTGCTCTTCCCCGCTCGTCAAGGCTTAAATCACGATGAAGCTTTCTCTCAAAACCTGAGAGGCCAAAAACTTGCACAGGACCCTTCTCGGCACTGCAAGACCTCGGGATGTTCCAGAGATTCCTCAAAACACTCGGGTTGGCTCTACTGGACGGTCAAGTCCTTGGTCAAGACCGTGAGGCTCAAGACCTCTCAAGTTTCGGTCCCAAGGGATCGTCTCAACCGAGCTGAAATATTCCTCCGGCCTCTCAAGATTGCCTGGGTCATTGCCTTGGCTTCTGTCCGCTACTGAGACCGGTCCTCTTCTCCTCTTTCGTCCCGCTCATTGTCCTGTCATCCTCAAATCTTTCCATTCCCCTTCTTGAGGCACTGTTATCGTGCGTTCCTCATTCAGAAACATACTTTCAATCTCACTAACCACCTTGGAAACAGGTCGGCGCAGAACACGACAGTATGTATGGTATGTGCACACGCTTCTTCATTTAATGGCTGAATAATTGCTGGTTTCAGAACTATCCAGTTCATTAGTTATGCTGCCTCTTCATCGGTGCTGACGACACAATTCAGGTAAGTCCTCGATGTTGTGTTGTTTATACGTAGTCTCAAACGAACACTAACAGCGCGACTTCCAACAACCTTACCGCTCGATAGGTGAGATCCTGCACACTTTGTTTCGCTTCTCCAGGCGGTCGCGACTATCCAAAGTGTCCCCATCAGGCCTTCATTCGGCCTCGATGTACAACGTTTGGTATGCCATCGACCCTAAGAATGGAATGCATGTGCTGAGAAGTCAGCAACAGATAGCTAGCATGTTTCGAGCTTTCCCATTCAACGTTCGCGGTTTGGCAAGGTGACCCGTTGCGTCCGCCGCACTTTTGATGTAAACCTCTGCTCCCGGCTCATATTCCACATACAGGATTTCCGGTGTCGCGCGAGCCACGCGCTGTGTCGCGGTAGATGTTTATCAGCTTATCTCGCCACCGCTGCGCAGCCCCATGAATTTTCGCGTGTCGGCATCACGCTCAATTTCTCATTCAGCACCCTCTATCGCCTCAGATGTGTCCCGGACGCATCGGGTGGATCATCCGTACTATTTCATCGGGCTAACGAGCCAACAGATGCGTCAAGGAAGTGATCCTGGTACGTCTTCAGCATTTGCGTATCAACTTCAATGCTAATATATCTCCGTCAACCTTTCGAGCCCGCTGCTCACGATTCACTATGGCCCAACCCAACCCTTCCGCCAACATTTCTCTTGAAGTTGTAGGATCTGGTAGTGGAATGGAACAGATTGAGTTACAGATTCTACTTCGATTAGATTATGTTGTGGCACGCATGTAGGTTCACTAGATGTTGTGTTATTGAATGGTTGAATATATATTTGAGCTGCTTTTCAGATCAAGGCTGAGCCTTAGAATCGTTTTTCGCCATGTGAGGCAGGACAGGTGAGGCACAAGGCAGCCTGAGTGGGAGAGAACGGAGACTAGAGTACAAAGCACCTACATCAGCTCTCATACATGTGACTTTGTTTATACGCGTGATTATTGCCTTGCGTCTTCGGATCCTTGCTCCTACCCTCGGTCTTCTCTACCTGAATATCCAAAATTTTCGTTTCCCTCCCCCCACACACACATCCCTATTGCCCATGCATGGTTGGTTCGGTCGATTCCCCTTCAAGACCCGAACATCCACTGCCGTACTGTAACTGAAATTGGCCCTTCTCCCCATCATATCTTCGTCGATTCGCTGCCCGCCCACTTGCTGGTGCGTCGACGTCTCGACGAATCAATCCATTTGCACACCCAAGCATCCTGTATCCACTTAAAACCTCGCCTCGCCTGAATTTCTTCGCGAATATTCACAGTGATCGAAAATCGCGCTGCCATTCATTAGAAATAAATTCTACCATACATCTCATCTAACCATGGTAATTGCCCTCTCCCTTATCTGCTCTTCTGCCGGAGCGAAGCGAAGGCATGTCTTGTTTGGGATATAGAAAGACAACTATGTGAGGAGCTGTCGCAACTTTACAGCAATTGGCAGTACCTAAGGCACAGCACTGGTTGGGAGATTCAAGATTTTCAGCACAATTTATGGTGAAAAATGTTGTTTGTTTTTCAGACATTTTTCACTGAAAAAAGTGGTGAAAAATTCAAATCCTTTTCACCTCTTTTGAGCTTCCTTTTGAATTTTTCACCTTGAACTCACAAAATAGTGAAAATGTTTTGAGTTTTTCACTACCTTTTTCGGTGAAAAATGTCGGAAAAACAAACAACATTTTTCACCATAAATTGTGCTGAAAAACTTGAATCTCCCAATCAGTGCAGATTGAAAAAGTTCTGTTTTGTGATGTTTTGGAAGAATTCCTGATATCTCAATGATTTCTGCACCGATTCACATGAAACCTAGATAGAAATACTCAGCTAATTCATGCTGAATTAGCGATAGAAAGAAATTTGCAAAAATGATGTATATTCTGCGACATTGGTTTAATGGACCATTTTGTGGATGAATGCAATTTACAAGCATCTAGACACATCCAAATGATGTTGACCTTTGTCAGGTAAGGCTCTGATACATTCTGCAAGATCCTACAACCGACAAAATTTCCCCAGCTGGCACTTGCCTGAAAATCACAGCTCTGCAGCATGGGAAATGAAGCTGGCAACCACCTACCTAAACTATGGCAGCCACATTTCATATTGTATTGTCCCACAATGGCCCAGGTCTGCCCATTGTCCAGCATCCTGGGCTTCAGTCCGTCAGGTCAGACAATGGCTGGTGATTTGCCATCAAGCCACTGGACTTTCCCATTTGGATAATGGTGCCTGCTTCCTGGTATGTTTTAGAGACACCCACAGCATGAGATGCTGGTGAATCAGGTTATGCTCAGCTTGTAGTGTTGTGTAGAAATAGATATATTTTGGCCACTATTGAACTAGTTTGCCATAATTCTAAGGAGCTGCTGTCGGGCCATTCAAACGACAGAACACACGATGGGATGAATTAAGGAAAAGCGATGGAATAAAGGGTGGCATAGTACATTTGTCTAGGAAAAAAACTAGTCCTCCAACGCTGCGCTCCAGCTGCCTGAGGCAGCCCCGGATCCCTCAGGTTGCTATGAGGTCGAAGCCGAATCCAAATCCGCTGCTGGAGTACTGGGGACATTGGTGGCGGATGCATCAATGAGATCATCCACTTCTTGCTGGACATCGTTGATGGTTTGATAGACAATGTCGACGGCGCCGTGAAGGGTCTTGTCCTCTGTGATGAGGTCTTCAAACATTCTGAAGGCGCAGTCAGTATACGGTCAGTGTAGAGCAAGACTCAGACGTACTCGTCAATTGTATTGGCGCTTCCATTTGCTGTTTCTTGCATGCAAACGAGAGCTTTGTTGTGTTGGAAATCGGGCTATCGGATATACCACAGTGACCCTCTGCAAACGCGCAGAGGTCTTGATAGATTTGACGCAGTATTTATACAGAAAGGAAGTCATAAGTACGAAAGGAGTTAATAAGAACGGTAGCGCGCATGAGTAGAAAAGAGTCCGTATGACAGTCCGCAGCAATAGAATGAGTCGTTGGTGAGTCAGGATGAGTGGAATGGTCGGCGGCAACACATCTCCGTGCCAGCGCCCGTACAGCCATAATGGCAGTGCGCAGGTGTTTCGGTTGTTATCCCAACACACCCCCACAAGCGATAGCACCAAGGCACACCCCCACAATCTTGACAGGGTGTTTACCAGACTCCGTCAAAGTCATCGGAGTCGTACTCAACAGCGGCGGCAGTCTCGGTTGAGTTCTTCCTCTTCAACTCCTCCCAGCGCAGACGCTCCGGGCAGTCTGACTTGAAGTGTCCCTTCTTGTCGCAGAAATAGCAACTCTGCGACGAAGCAGTAACACGGCGGGCGGCAAAGGCGACATTATTGGGGTCGTGGTCATTAGGGGAGGGAATGTCCGACACTGTAGTGTTGGAGACTTGCCGTGTCTCCTCGTTGAGTAGTCGGCTGATGACGTGCTGGACAGTGAGGTCGTCAGGAGAGGTCGCATCGAAATTGATTACCACGGCCTCGTATGTCGCGGGGAGACCCATGGTGAATGCGAGGATTTTGTCCTGGTCGGTGACAACAATCCCGGTGTATTCCATTCGAAGGACCATGGACTGGACACGACCAATCCAATCCTCCATCGTCTCGGAGTCGAGCTTCTTCGCGGTAAGGAACTGCTGGCGAAGGGCAAGGCTAGTGGCAAAACCAGCAGCGCGATGCATACGCTCGAGGTCTTGCCAAATGACCATCGGATCGCGCGATGTCATGTGGGCAAGTTGGCTGGGTTCAACGCGTAGAACCATCTCCGCACGCGCCTCTGCCATCTTCGATGCATCTCGAACCGCAATCATTGTCCTCCGCTCCATATCCATCTCTGCCAACGTCTTCGCACTTCCATCTGAGTTGGTGTCTCTCACCACAACTTGAACCACACCCCATAATCCCTTCCTCACAAGAATAGCCTCCATGCGTATATCCCAGTCATTCACATAGTTCTTGTTGCCCAGACGTGCAAAAGAATAGCGGTCGGAGTCGGCCATTGTAGAATAAAAGTCGAGAGAATGTGAAAAATAAAAGCAAGGAAAATTCGGCAGTGCCTCGTTGTCGCGAGGGCTTTACTCCTTCGTCGTCGATGAAGGGTGTCGTAAACTCGGTGCCTTGTTGTTGCAAGGGCTTTGCTCCTTCGTCGTGACCCTCTGCAAACGCGCAGAGGTCTCGATAGATTTGACGCAGTATTTATACAGAAAGGAAGTCATAAGTACGAAAGGAGTTAATAAGAACGGTAGCGTGCATGAGTAGAAAAGAGTCCGTATGACAGTCCACAGCAATAGAATGAGTCGTTGGTGAGTCGGGATGAGTGGAATGGTCGGCGGCAACACATCTCCGTGCCAGCGCCCGTACAGCCGTAATGGCAGTGCGCAGGTGTTTCGGTTGTTATCCCAACATGTTGAGCTCCGTCCAGAATGTTTGCCTGCTGGTTTCGAGATAAACATTCCGCTGAAAATTGGGAATCAGAATTTGCATGGCAAGATAAGTAGACGGACTTACCATGAGGGCAATGCGCCCACAGAGTGCATTTGTGATGCAGCATTTGGTACCGTCGACAAAAGCTTTGTGCAAGACCGAAAAGATTTTGATGTTCGGCGGCAGGCAGGTCAACGACAATCTTATCCCCGCCCTCGGTTGTACGCCAAACCCGCACACTTGTGAATAACTAGATAGAGGTCAGAGATGGAAATAACCAATAAATCGAGGACGCATCTTCTTCTTGAATGTAGAGTGACCTGTCTAATAGCAGGGGGTAGAATAGCTGCTAATTTGGGTGGCTGTTGAGGGTGAATAACTACGTGGCCTTTGATACCGTGTTGTGTGTTCTGAAGCACCAAATCTTAGTTTTCTTCCTTAAGTTGTATTATCCAGCATTTGGAGCGGCAGCGAGCGATCATAGCTTCCTCAATCATGGTAAGATCTTTAAGCTCATCAGGAACAGAACCCAATAATGTTCTATTTGCCAATGCCAATGCCAGCAATTTTTTATTCTTCAACGATGAATAACAGTTCTTGCAAAGTGATGAAGTTGGTCTACCACCATCAGGAGGAAAAGAAACACTGTCTGAATCCACAAGCACATCACACAAAGCACCTTCATCAAAGGGCATGGTAGGTGGATTGGAACCAGGGCATAGCCATTTATACCGGTCCAGCAAATTTGCTTCCTCAGGTTTCAAATTGGGACGTTTGAGAACATTAATATAAAAATCATCAGTAGGAAGCGAACAGTGAGTTCGAAGAGGTACTGATTCGGCACAGGAAGCACACGTAAATGTGGATAGAGCTTCTGAAGATGTTTCTTGGTGGAAACAATCCAGAAGTTTGTTTTACAGTGATTGAGGGATGAGCTGGGGCTAGGAATCACGGATATTTTGCAGTGTCTGATGATGGGACATTTGTGCCTCAAGCTTGTTCTGTTCTATTCTTTCTGCATTTTTACCTTTGCACAATTCATTAATGTAACCTTTCAGCTTCTGACACAACTGGCCAAAACTTTCTGAATCATGATGATTGACTTCCAAATTAGATGGAATACGGTGTATTGAGTTCTGGGAAATTTGACTTCCATAGAGAGCGGAAAGTATATGCACCTGTAAATCAGGATCAATTTGATTCACCTGCCATTCATCATGGACATCTGCACAGTCAAGTGCATGTAGATTGACATCAGAGACAAATTTGGGACGACAAGATTCTGAATTTTGTGAATAATGCCCTGAGATTATGTGCTGCATGATTTGGGTGCGGAGAAATTCAATTGTTGCCTTGTTCAGAGTCTGAATGCAATGCGAAGCAGCAATGGATATCAGTGCCGGCCTTCGAAGCTTCTCAAAGGAGTGGAACAATTCAGAAACTGTAGCAGAAGACCAATGGTTGATTTCTACTGAACAAAGGTTCTCTGAATATTTTCGTAGTTCACCATGAAGCCTGAAATGTAAATTCTGCACACCAGAGACATGGATGTTCAAAGCAGCGGCAATACGTGCGAGACTGAGTCTGATCAGCTTCAAGCACAATATTCAATATTGGCATAGACATATCGGCGGCTGATGAAAAACCACCACAGATAGCACGACAGCCTGAACGGTCTGGTTGAGGGAATTTGGCTGCACCAACATGGTAATCTGTGCATGCACCAGTAACCATATGGTAGAGGAGAACACGCCTACATTGAACTAAATTGAGGTTGCTAAATGGGATTGCATGAAGTTCAAGAGAATGTTCTATTGTGGAGAGATCACTATGAAATACAGATATGCATGTACGTTGTACATGATGTCCCAAAAAGATTTCACACAACAGGTCCAGAGGAGTCATTTGCATCAGATCATGCCCAGAGGCAGAGGTTGAAGGCCTGGAGGCCAACATAGCAGACTCGGAGGACATCACCATTGTTGAAGATCCAGGTGTTGATGTTGAAGGCCCAGAGGCCAATGTACGATCAGACACTTGTATCAAAACATCATTGGAGGGCCAGATGCCCGAGATATACGGTGCAGGAGAATCAGATAGCTGGCTAAGGGCACCAGATTCCCCATGAGAATCTGTGAAGTGTGAATTAGTGAGGACTAGTCTCAATAGCAAGCAAACCAAATACCTTGTGACATATTGTTCCAACAATCAGGAGTTGCTGGAGGATGGTCATGAAGCAGGTGGTCAGACAACATGGATTAATCAACAGATGTTAAGGGTTAGGAAACCCGTACAGTCGGGCCCCCTAACCCCCGGACACTATGGTGATAAACACAGGAGTACAGGAGTATCAGCATTAACACTCCTTAATGCTGCAGGCCAGGAACTGATTGTGAACAACCGCAATCGTATTTAATTTATTCAAAGCATTTATAAGCTCGGTAGAATCTCCCTGTACAGTATATTCTACTTCATCCAATCTCAGGCTTCTGCTTTGGCTTGACATAGGCATTGTCTCCACCCTGCCCCACTTCCTACCCAGTCTATTGCAGGTTGCATCCACACCCCAGGTTCTATACCTGAGTGGATATCACACCCTCTTTGACTCGTTGCAGGTTCCGCCTCGCATCCCGACCCACAACATACAGTCTCCTGGGGAGGACACCATAAGGTTGGTCTTGCTGCTCAGGGAATACACAAGCTATTACACTGGGGGCAAAACTTTGCACTGCCGGTCCCAACATCCAGCCCGCAAGCCAGGACTCTTCCATTCAACCATTGGGCAATACACGCCACATGAAAGTCCCTTTTCCCTGTGTTTTCTTACACCGTCTTTTTGTTAAAAAAACCGGCTCACAAATGATTTCAAGTCACCCAACGGCCATGAGAACCATAGGTTAACTTAGCCACTGCTTAAGCAGTTGGGAGACATGCTACGGTCTACTGGTAGATCCCCTGTGAACGGTTCAAAACTCTCAACCATTTAAACCATGTCTAAACAGTTTACAAACCGTTTGGACCTCCAGGCAAACTAAATAAAGACAAAAACAGTTTAAAACCGTGTATAAACGTGTTTATACACAGAAATGGTTGGAGCCTTAATATGTACACTTTGCGACGATTGGCGATGATGAATTTGAGGATATGACTGCATTCGAGTCTACAGTCTCAGGATTCTCCGTCCACTAGGACCTTGATAAAATGTACCCAGGGCACCCCTCCGCCCTCCCATCTCCTCGACCACAGTGTCTCTCTCCAGTGCATGAACCCACCCAAGACCAACTACGGGCCGCTCTCCTCACCCACCAGGCTGCCCATTCTTGACCTGCAGTGTACAGGCTGCTGATCCTGGACATGACGACGGGGCAGTGTGTGTGCAAGATCACGAGGCTGTCAATAGCATGGACCGGACGATGGTGGGTGGGAGCGGGACGGAGCTGGGGGGTGACGGGGGCAGAAGACGGGCTGGTGCCCATGTGGGATGGTGGGGAGGACGGGGGAAGGTGCCTGTGGCAAGGTTTGACATCGGGTGCCCTGTGACGGCCGTGTGCTGGAGCGCAGACAGTGCAAGCATGTGTGCTGCAGCACGGGATAATGAGATCCATGTGCGTGTCCCCCTCTCTTCCCTTGCTTTCCCCTTGCCTTCCTCTTTCGTCTTGTCATATTGAATTTTTTTTTTCAATTTTTTTTTTTGCGCAATGAAGATCTATGACCTTCGCAAATCCACGCAGCTCTCCACCCTCAGCAGGCACACCGACACCCCCCCTCCCTCACCTCCTCCCCCTTAAAGGATACCCAAAGACTATTGAGGCTAACAACAAGGGACTTCAATCCTCAAGCGACAAGGCAGTCCTTAAGCCACTGACCTATTCCTTAACCAAGAACAGGAACGTTTCCACTTTGTATTGGCAATAGACACTATAAGTGTCCAGCTAGCAACCCAACACACTATGACAGCACTTCCATCAATATCGGGGTAAAGGCGAAGTAACTGACAAGTTACAGTTGGTCTGGAGGTGGGGGCACCTAGTCTGTCTTCTTCTTAGTAGGCTCGAGCCAACACACAACTACCTAGCAGGCGATCCAACACACTACGACAGTGCTTCCGTCAATATTGGGGTGAAGGCAAAGCTGCTAGTGCCACTGCTAGCTGATTCTCAAAGAGAATACCCTTGATTTTATATGTGAAGACTCCTCGAGTCAACAACTAGAACCTCAACTTAAGATCTCGACGTGTCCAGAGTCAATGGTATTGATTCCAACAAAGCTACTACTTGTGAAGTGTGTTAAAATCTCCACTAGCAACCTGAGACCACCTGCACCAATTTCGTACAAAGTCGGGGTGTAATAATCTGAAGTTCTGGCCTGCTCTGTGCTCCCTTTATACTACTGAGGTCCATGATACATGTGATAAACAGAATGAATAATATAAATGAGTGAAAATGATGTGATGGATACAACAGCCAATGAAACACCTGCCATTTGGTTTTATGATGGGTCTATGCCAAGCAGAACAGCCACACTTGATTGGTCACAGCCATCACCAAGCTGCTTGGCACGCCCAAGCTGTGCGCCCCACTCTTCGCATATGTTGCCTGCACAGGGCGCTTTCACAATGTCCACGGAACTCTCCCCGATGTCCCTGACCCAAGCGCTCTCACTTCCTAACATGTCGAACCCTAACACGCTGAACTCCAACACATGGAACCCTGTCTCGACTCACCAAGCCGTCCCCAACACCTGCCCCACCCTCGCTTCGATCTCGCCGCCCCACCCCATTGCCTCCTCACCCCGATCCTTTCCCTATTTACCTTACTCCACTTATTGGCCCTTACGCTCACTTTTGGACTACCCACCCTACTCTATCCACCAGTGCTCGCCTTCGCCGGGAGTCTATACCATTAACATAACTTGCTTACCACTTACTTTACATCCCACAGGTATGCAGGGGCTTCAGTTATTAGTGCGCTTCGCACACCCGCTTTTCGCAACATGATTGTGTCTAGCAGCCTGCCACAGTTTCTTCTATCTCACACAGACTCAAATTGATGCTATCTTAGCCACATATAGTGTAGAAGGGTGCCTGCCATGCCCTACCAGGCGAAGGGCAAATAATATGATTCAAAAAAAAGAAAAAAGCAGTTTTGTACTCAAGCAAGCTCAAGCTGCTTGAGCCGTAATAGTGATTAAATAAATCTGCCGAATTACGCCTACATACCAACAATTGAACCAGATTAAGCAGCTCAAGCCAGCTGAAGCATCACGGACCGTTGAGACACAAATTTCTTCAGCCATCGTAAACAGGTGACAGGCTGAAAGCGAAGCTTGTCCTGGCTTAATTTGCTTGGGGGCGTAGTACATGGATAGACTGGGATAAAACCGAGAAGGGATCCAAGTACGGGAAGGAGATGATGTGTTGAACGGCTGTTGAGTGGCTGACCCGTGAGGTCAAAATTAACTGCACCCCCGGCGCTCGAAGTTGGTCCTTGATGAGGGGTCAGCTGACCCCCCAGAAAATAAAAGGAAATATATACAACTGCATCTTCGACTGTCAATGTGGTCGATGGGAAATACAGCATAAATTTAGGAAACTTGCAAACATGTACACACATCACCACATCTGCTTACGATACGAGTAAGTAATAATAATGGGGGAACTAATTACAACAGTACAGCAATTTTTTGGACATTGCATCGCCTTGAGTAGGCTGTAGGAGGTGCACTCATCTTTGGCTCTCTGTGTCTTATCAACAGCGGTTTCATAAGACTTTCTAGTACATCTTTGAATCACTAGTAATCATTCACTGGCATACGACAGCAAAACCAAAGCTTCCGCATCTGGTGACCTCGGGGTGATCTCGCAATCGAAGTGTGGGGGGTGACTGCAGATGAATGATGACCTGGGACATATCAATAGACGACAACCGGGACATACCTCAACAGAGACGAAGTATACACGAGCTCGCCCTTCACAGTCGCCTTGGGGCGCCGCAAATCAAATGTAGCAAGGATCATCGCGATAGACATAAAGATGATATCATCTGCGAGCTCCTTTCCTGGACAAATCCTCCGGCCATAACCAAATGAAAATTTGCGCGGGTCTGGATTCAGACCAGCTGCGGTATGTTCTGCATTCAAGAAGCGCCCAGGATGGAACTCCATCGGAGACGGATAGATGCATTCATCATGCATGATTCCCCTGGAAAATCTTAGCAACTGATGAGAGACTGGTCGAAGGACAAACCAGGAGTTTGCAATTATGGTGGAACCCTCCGGGATTCTTAATCCCTTGTACGTGTCCTCCTGGGTACATCGGTGAGGGATCGCCAACGGGGTGACTGGATTCCAGCGATGCACCTGAGCCACGGTTGTATTAGTAGCGACAACTGGGGAACAATGCAGCCACATACCTCCGAAACTACAGCGTTAAGGTACGGGAGACTTGCCCGGTCAGTGAATGATGGCAGACGGTCAGGTCCAACGACACGATCCAGCTCTTCCTGGGCTTTGCTTTGAATATCAGGATACAGGGACATGGCAAGAAAGAATGATTCGATCGCGGAAGCAGTCTGTGGCACGTCAATGACAACAGTAATGGATGCTTCAAGGGGGAATACGCAACTGTGTCGGTCGCGGCTGTTGGGGGCTATGAGCACGATGCTCCACGGCAACCGAATACATTTTCTTACCAGCGAAAACCGAAGCCGATGCCCATTTATAAATCAACTCCTGCTCCGGGGTCGGATTTTTCTCCCGCTGGATCAGGTCGGCAGTGAAGGAAGGTTTAGTGATTCCTCGTGCCTGCAAAGAATTGATAGCTGAGCAAATGCCAAGACCACGTGACGTACCATCTGTTCCTTAACGAAATTGTACGGGACATCGCGTACGGCCTCCACTATGGCTCGGAATTTCCTTGCGTCTTGCTTGAATTGCACCCCCGTCCACTCGGGAATGTATTGCACTGAATTAGACATTGAACTCGATGCAGAAGTCCAATGTACCTGGACATACGTATGGGAAACACATCACATAGATATGCTCCAGGGGCAATTGCGTGTACAAAATTGTTGTCTGCTTCCTTGGCCAAAGCGAGGATGGGGTCATCATGTTTCAGGACAGTGTATCCATGAGTAATGTCATATATTATCGAGGCAACCGAACTATACGAGGTAAGCCCAAACAGGTTGTCATAAGTCAGTAATCTCACCGGTGAATATCTCTCCTGAAAAACTGCGGCTCTTGAAGTAGATCTCTGAGGAAAGACTTGAGTTTTGTTTCCTCTAGTGTACGCCAGGAAGCGCTGTTCCGGGGCCCTAATATTTCTGATATCAGTTTACGCTGTTTCCGAAAAGCATCCCCGTATTCGCAGAGAGGTAGGCTGTCCTTGTATCCGACCCTGAACCGTAATCGTCAGTGTGGAATGTAAGGATGTCACCGATACAAACAGCTCGCCACAAAAGGTTAGCTTGGGCCGGTCACTGTATATTCCACTTCTGCGCTCCAGAAGGTCTATGGCGGCCTCTAGGGAGGTCAGGATGATGATAGGCTGACCGAAGACAGAGACATGTATGATTTCTCCTAGTGAATGGTCAATACTGGTAGTTGAATAACGTCTTCCTCGGCTCACCGTACTGCTTCCCCCATGCATGGTAAGTGACCCACGGAGTGGTTACCGGAATCTGCAATGCGTTTCCAATGAATGGGAGACCCGCCGGGCCCGGAGGAAGCGGCCTTCGTGCTTTCCGAAGCCTGGCGCCTAGGATGGCAAAGCCGACCAGAGCCAGAGCAGAATAATCCAAGGTATAGTGAGCTGCATCCAAATGTCAGCTATAATCGTGCAACTATAGGGATGACATCACAGAGCTGTGTCGTCAGGGAACCGAAAAGGGCCCAAACGCCTATGGCACCAATGAGCTACCATAATGGAACGTCGGTGGGGCGGTCTCTGCATTGCAATACAAAACACACCAGCGGACCAACTCTGCGGATGACGTATGCATAGTTAAGCACTATGGAGGGCATTGGGAGGAAGGTATGCGCCGGTGGCCGTGATGCAAGTTGGGCGGGTTAGATATACTTGGAGGCTCTCCGCATTTACTCTGATATATTCTCCCCCCATTAAAGGCTGCAAGTACCGATTGGGCGCCAGTGGGCGGTGCAGACCTTCCCGTCCAGATCAGATGGGAGTCATGAAGTTCGGCATGCGTTTTACCGTAATAAAAGAGATCGCAAAATATACCCCAGTTGCAACGGTCCGCGTTCTCTCCGATTCCTTCTCCCGCTATCAAGGGTTATAAGTACCGATTCGGCGCCATAGATGGTGATGAGACCATCAGAACTATTCGTCTTGGGGCTGGATGAGATCGGGAGTGTATCTTGCACAGCGTACTAAGCACTGTACCCTGACTGTTGCGATCTCGAGCGAAAGTTTCGAACACTTGGTCGAAATCATATATAGCCTGTATTCGGCCGGCGGTCAGTTGTCATACCGTGGCACGATCATCCGAGAGAATCTTGTTCGACTCATACTGCGACAGAAGCGGGATTGTTTGATAACGATGTAATGAATCTCGTGAACGCACGGTTCTCGCAATTTGTGCTCTCTTTGGACTTGAGGAAGTGCGGTGGGTTGACTCGCAGTGCGGCTGTTTTCCCCGTTTTTTCATCTGTATCAACTCGTTTTCTCCAATCTACAGTCCCATCTTGTTTTCAGACGTGTGTTTATTTGGAGTATCATATCAGAAGATTCGATTGGACAAGAAATGGCTGTTGCATGTACTTAAGTCGACTAGTGAGCAATGATAATCCCGATGAACATGGAAGCGGGTATGAATGACTGTTGTACAGGAAAACATGCGCGGGAGAAGAACACGGACACAATTAACCTCTGAGTCGGGGAACTGCCTGTTGGTTTTCAAAAGCTTTATTACCCGATACCAGATCGAGTTATCTACTCAAATCTCATGGAGCTCTCTACTCTGCAGCGCTTTACCTGGACTCTGGTGCTGTTTACCTTCACTGATTTCAAGACAATTGTCATTCCTGTGGTACGGAAATCGCTTTACACATCCAAATGATCTATATCCCTCCCAGACAGTCTTCGCATGTGCCGCCGCCCCTGTCCGATCGCCCGCAAGGTTCATTTACGGAATATCTTGGACGTGGTTGCACCTTCTACAAGTCGATGTTTCGAACCAGTATCGGAGCATCACGGAGGATGAAATCAACCGCCCCTGGAGACCACTACCCAGTGGAAGAATTTCCCAACAATCCTCTACCATAATGCGCTGGCTACTAGTTCCCATTTGCGTCGCAACGTCCATCCCATTCGGAGGGGGTGTTTCGCTCGCGTCTCTCAGCCTGACTGCATTGCTCATCGCCCATGACGAACTTGGCTTTTCTGGCCATTGGGTGACCAAGAATGTCATTAATTCACTTGGCTATCTGTCTTTCGAATTCGGTGCCACCACCATTATGAGCATGTTTCCTTCCCTTTCGTCGAGGGATTTGCTCAGTGTTGCACAGGCACGAACCCCGACCTCGATCGTATAGCTGTGCTATCACTTACTTGCAGCAGCCTCCTTGTTCTCACCACCATTCACGCCCAAGATTTCAGTGATATCGAAGGTGATAGGGCTCATGGCCGAGTGACGCTCCCAATCTATGCGCCAAAGCTGTCACGCACCTATACCTTCTTGGCGTTGGGAACCTGGTCTGTTGGACTGGGATACATCTGGGACCTAGGCCCAAGCAGTCAGATGTTCCTCGTCCTCCTAGGTGTGACGATTGGCTGGCGCTTCTACTGGTGTCGTACAGCGGCGGACGATGGCAAAACGTTCATTGCTTATAATGTACGTAGTCCTCCTTCCCCAACATGGCTCATGAATGGTGGCTCATATCTGTCTGTGGTCTCCATAGCTGTGGCTCCTGCTGAGCCACATTTTACCTTCACATGCGCGCTGGGGTGTATTTCGATTTTAATTTGGTGTGTATGGACCCGTTGGTCGGTGCCCGTGGGTTCCTGGCATTTCTCGCAGGAAAATACAGTCTCAGTGAAGGGCATGACCCCATTTTGCCGAGACTCCCGATGTATATCATGTTGTGGTAAATGTTTGGGTCATTGGTTTGATATTGGTGTGCGAATTGAATATATTTATTGGGTGGAGTGGGATCAGGTCAGGTTGAGCCTATGGTATACAAGTGCTCGTCAGGCACTTCGCACCTGGCTCCCACTTAGCTAAGGAGGATTACGAAGTGTTATTATAAGTAAGTGGGCCGCTTTGGGGTTCAGGATCGTGTCTTGTTTTGTGCTGAAATGCTCACTTAGCAGACTTCAATTGAGCTCAGTTGAATTGATATTCAAAGGTACCTGGCAGAGCTGTCTTGACCGTGCACTTGAGTTGAACCGAGCAGTGGATGGAGGGCATTGGGGCAGCTCACACGGGATAGGGTACATGTGCATCATGCTGGGAATATCGTAGTGGTGCGAGGCGCTGAGCGTTTTTCAGGGTGGTGTTGTCATGAGCACTGCCACAGAGTATATACAAGATTAGTGTGAGTGAGACTCGTCGAGTCGCACCGATGGCGTTTGAGTCGCATTTTTGTCCATCAGAAAGTGCGACAGGTTACCCGAGTGCGACTGGTTACCCGACGGCTTTGATGGGAACAAGATCGGTGCACGCTGTGCCGACGTTTCGGGAGTATATACAAAACCCGACACAGTGACACAACTGTCAAAAATCAGTGAATCCGACACATCCAAGAAAACCCGCACGCAGATCAGCAAATCCGACACATTTTGTCGCAAGCGACACGGTCTTCAGGAAATCCGACACAATTCCGGGAAATCCGACACACCGCTCGGCTATCGTGGCTTGGCAGTGAATGCCATCACTATTGATCCGCTATCCAGCCTCCTTCCCCCCACATTCATGCCGCCATGACGCCACGCAATGGCGGAACTCGAAGCTCTTTTGACATGCCTCCCCGACACGATTCTGGAGCAGTTTCGGGATGAGGATGGGGAGTGGATCTGGAAAGGAAGGGAAATACCAGTGCCGTCCGTCTTTCCTCAAACATTCATCCACGTTGCTTATTTTCCCTAGCTTTTCCGCATCTCAAGGAGGGTAAATTATACGCCGCCACAATGGTCAAGCGCAAATGTGAGGCTGCTACTGTACTCGTCCCTTTGGATGTGGTGCTCACTGATACTTTCTTGTCATATTCATTTTCTCGAAAGTACCAGTTCAACCAGACATCCAACCTGATGCTCTGGAGCAGGGGAACGATGTAGATGTAAGTGAGGCATCTCAATCTGAATCGGGGACCCTTGACGTCAGCGGCGAGGTAATATCCATGGGTGACTCGGACATTGTTGTCCCCCCAGTTGCCTCTGGTGAGGATTCCGCTAACTCAGGTGCAGCAACAGTCTAAAATCGTTGTTAGTCCCCACGGTCCGCACCTTCTCTCGTCCCTCTTCCCCACTCCAAACCACCGAAGCCACTGCTTTCCACTCGTCGATCTTCACGAAAGCGGGGGGCATTTGAAATGCATGAGGATACTCCCGTGCAGAAATCCAAGAAGACAGAAGTTGCTGTTGCCACCGAGCCATCAAACACCGGAAAAAAACGGTGAGTAGCACGCTCTTACCACCTCCCGATCCAACAATATCCATTAGTCCGAAGTGCAAGCCTAATGTATGGAGCGTCAGGCACACAGACGACCAAATTTACATGTCATTCGAATTTCTTGCTCAATTTCCGGAGGAGTATCGAGCATTGTACGGGGTAGTCTCGTGACCCAGCCTCTTATGACATCCCTAAAAGGGTACCCTGTCATAAGAGTCTGGAACAATCACCGCCCGGCTAAGGCCCCTTCCTCTTATCAATTTTGATGTTCTTTTCCCACGGCCTTTGCCTCATGTTTCGTGCGTGTCGCAACGCGTCTCTCTCTCCCTCCACACTTTTTGTACCCTGTATAGTTGCCTTAGCACTCACAATAGCCCCTGAGACGAAGATGTCGCAAAATCCCCGCTTTAATCGGCCCCCAAAGCGTGCACAGACCCAGTCTGGAAATACTACCCCTATTTCCGCTCCCAGCACGCCTTTGCGTACTCCGAATGAAGGCCCTTCTGTCCAAAATAGCCCCGGAAATCCTTTAGCATTTGTTCCAGGTCATAGAAGATACAGAAGTGGTTATGAGGTCCAACCTAAGGCCACTCCCTACAAACCTTATGCCTTGAATAATCCTGGAACCCCCACTCAAGGCGCATTTAATCTCTCAAAAGAAACTTCACTCGAGGCCATCAATGCACTAGACCCCTGGCAGTACACTGAACTCGCAGTTAAAGCCAAACTTTTACCTCCAGACTGTGCTGTCCATAGCTTCCAGGTTGAAACTTCTAATATAGTCTTAATGCGCAGGACAGACACAGTTGTAATTGCACCTACTGGCTACGGAAAGTCACTCACCTGGACTCTTCCACTACTTGCATGTAGGGAGGGAATCTCCCTTGTTATTACACCTTTCACTAGCCTGGGGCAGGAGGGTGAACTATTGTATGTCTGTTAATAAATTATTAACAGATGTCCACTCATAAATTCTCAGGAGTCAAACAGACAATATTTCATCCTTGTTCATATATGGCGAACAGAATAGCCAACAGGATTTTGAGGCGGCAGCTTCAGGGGAAATGATGGTGCTTTATGTGTGCCCAGAGATGCTAGAAAGTCCTTCTTTTGCCAGACTTTTGCACTCAAAATCATGGAGAGGACGTATTTTGGCTATTTATCTTGATGAAGCACACCTGGTGCACCAGACTCATTCTTGGCAACCATCCTATTCACGTATCTATCAGCTGCGAAACATTCTTGGTAACAACATACCATTGATCTGTCTCTCAGCAACTTGTCCGCCATTGTATCGCAATTCTCTGATTACCTATGCTGGACTTCATCCAGATTATAAGCTCATTAACTTGGGCAATTTCCGACCGGAATTGTCAACAATGATCGTCCATATGAAGCATGAGATCAGAAGCTTCAATGATATTGCCTTTATCTTGCCACTTGGATGCTTGGTTTCCGATTTGAACAAAACCATTGTATACTGTGATGATATCGAGCTTCTTACGGAAATGTTCTGGTGGGCATATTACAGAGCAGCACATATTGGCCTCCCCACAGAAGTGGTAGACATTGTGCATTCCGGTCTCTCTGCACGTGGTCAGGTCATCCCTATTGAACAATTCAGAAATGGGAAGACAAAAATCTTGTTTGGCACCTCAAAAATCAGCGCAGGGATGAACTTTCCCGATGTTGAGATTGTGATTCAGTACAAATGCCGAGACTTGACTATTGCTGACTTTGATCAACGTAGAGGTCGAGGTGCACGCAGCAAGGACAGACTGGCTGTAGGCATAATTTTTGTTGAGCCCAGCATGTGGCCAGGAGAGATTTCAATTGAGAATCCCGGTGATCAGGATCCCGGGATGGTTGAACTTGTTCAGTCAACTGGCTGTGCAGAGGAAATTATTCAGCGGCATCTGGGCAATCCTCCCCATTTTCGCCCTTTAAATCTCAACTGCTGCAACCGTTGTGATCCTACCTATTATCCTCCAAAGGAATACAAATGGATTGCATTTGAGCCCACACAACCTTCAGTAACTGTCAAGACCACTGAAATTCAGCGAGAAATCATTTTTAACAAACTCACTGAGTGGCGTCTTGAACACTGGAGAACTGCTTGGAAAGATGACTGGCCAAGCTATGGGCCCAAGTCAATAATATCAGATGCAGATCTTGAAAATGTCTCGAAACATACAAGCAAAATTTTCTCTGCAGATGACCTGAAGAAATACTCTCACATTGTTCACTGGGAAGTGATCTCAGGTCCTTTCTTTGAGGCAGTAAAGGAAATTTGCCAAGAACTCAATGTTTTCCCGGAAGTTGTGGATGATAATAGTAAGGAAGTAGTTCCAGAACATACATCACAGCGAAGGAACAAAAGGAAGGCAGATGTACTTGGAGTAGGTGAAACAATTATGGACTTTAATTAATTAGCTACGCTACTACTCATACAAGTCTGCTGTACTGTAGGAAGAGTCAAGCTGCTGTTCCATAAACTCATCCAGTTGTTCAAGAAGACTAAGCTTTGGTTGCTGACTGTCCATCTCAAGTTCTCGATTCAAATCTGCCAACTCTTGCTCCAACTCTTGATCAGCAGGAAGGAAGGACTGAACTTGAACTGTAGACTGAGCTGTTGGCTCAGGAGGCATATCATTGTGGTGCCGAATGCGAGTGCGCAGCAAGTGGCGACGAAGATGCTTGGCATGTCCACCATCTGGTCCTGCAAGGCGATGTTGCCCTGTACGATAAAGGTCAACAACAAGATGGTTTGATTGCTTGTCTTGTGCAAAGTTAAAGATGTTGCACTGGCAAAAATGCTCAAGCAGCAGTATGACATCCTTATCCTGTGAGACTTTTGTATGATGCTGATCAGCATCAAATACGCCTAAGTCATCAAAAATGCTTTCTGTAAGTTCCTGGATATATCCAATGGCTGGAGTTATTTTCTCAAGAAGTCCAGGTCTTGCATTAGTCCCATGAGCATGCGACTTGATTGATTTGTTGAATTGCTCAACACGGATGTCTGTTTCTTTGAACTTTGCAGCTGTTCCTTTATTGTTCATGAGCATGCCAGCACGAAGCACAAGTGCAGTTTCTTCAGGCCAGTCATGCTCCAAATTATGGAGTAGCTCCATTGATTCATTTGCATAATTGTAGCTACCACCTGCATAAAACATTGGTGTCCAGTATTTCAGCATTCGTTGCATGCGTTCTGGATGTCCATGCTTTATAGCATGACGGATCTCCCGGACAGTCATAAGGTCATGCATAAGAAGCACTGCATTCCCCGACTCTGTACAGCCTGGTGTTTTTTTAATCCCCCCCACCTCTAGTCGATCAATGGAGGGTAGAATAAACTCTGTGACAATACGTGAACAGAGAGACCTAAAACCATCTGGCGATAACTTCCCAAACTGAGAGAACTGTTTATGTGATGAGATATTGAGCAAGACCATGGCCGCTCTGAGAACAAGGGCTTGTAAAATCACATCAAAGAAGCGGAGCCAGGCATAGAAATCAATTTTCCGTAAGTTGATATTGCTGCGATTTGGCAGTTTCTCCAACAGGGTAGAGAGGCTCACAGCATCTTGATCAGTTCCACCCCATGTATTCTTGCCTATGTTTTGGATTTGATTGAGAACAAAATGCATCATACCACTCAAAACTACAAAACTGGATAAATGGTCTAGCCGGTGCTCTGAGAGATCTAGAGCTCGTTGATCTTGTGCAGCACGATCACGGGCAGTGGTGAGCCGATCTCCGAGAAGAAAGAAGTTTCTATCCTCAAATACTTCAGCTGGAATACGCAGAACATCCTTGAAATAATGCTCAATTACAAGCATGTTTCCACGGGTTGAACTTTGCTCCTAATCATATGTAGGAAGAAAATACTCTTCATTCTTTGTCGGAGGAATGGCATGTGGGTCAGTGAAATCTTGTACAACCCAGGAGAATTTAGACCACTCTTCAATTTGTTCACACAGAATCTCAGCAACATGCCTCTGACAATGTTTTGAAAATACAAATTGATCAGCAGATGTTGGCAAAATCTCCTCGAGAGCCTGCTCTGCTGGAAGAATGTGCCTTGTACGAGCTGTCTGTTCAAAACAATCGATGCTAGCAAGCCGTCTGGCCTCAGTTGGACCAGCTTCAGGTGGCAATTTAAGAACTACAAGTAAGGCAGAGACTTGGTCATGTGAGACACTACCATGAGTTGCAGAGACTTCCCATGCCTTGTCAACCCAGTTGAAATTATCATAGGGTAAAAGGCTCATTTTTGTAAGATCATTAGCAACTTGTCGTGCAAGAGAGACTCCATCCTTTGACACATTAGCTACAGCCTTGCTTTGATACAAGTATGAGGTGCAAAAGCCATAGCGATTCAGCATCTGCACTACACGTTTTGGAACTCGTCCGTCCCAAAGTACTAGGGCATTAATTGCAGCATGAAGGTTAGTCTCTCGGCTGCGCATATTCAAGATCATAGAAGTGATCATAGTCTGGGCCTATGTTGTTATTGTGAGCAGGGAAGAAAAGGAAGATAACACAAGGCATACCATGGCAGGATTTAGTTGCAACCGAAGCACGTCTGAACCAGGAACTGATGATTCTTTTCCTATAACACCCTTCAAAAATTTCTGGAGATATGGAGTTGTGCGCTGATAGAGTGCATGAAGCTTAGGAATTGAAAATGACTGCAAAAGCTGTACATTAATCGAGCTAACTGGAGCCCGAAGTGATTTTGCATCATCATAATGTTGTCCCTTTCGAGCAGTATCTGTCAGCCCACTAGCCTCTTCATTGCAGATCTCAACTGCCTTGGAGACTATCCAGTCAGCAACAGGGGGATTTGCAATTGCTTGGTCTGTGAAAACAGTTTCTAGAAGATGTATATGACCATTTCTTCCCAGATAGCTATTGGTAACATTTTTGATAGAGCTGTCTTCCGATGTGAACAACACTGTGATGAGATTACGGAGGGTAAAATTGGGCAAGGTCTTCAAGTGGTTCAGGACAGAAAAAGTTTTTTCAAGGTCTGATTGTCTGGGAGCTCGAGCATTGGTTCTATAGTCAAGATCATCATGCTCATCTCCAAAGTGCTGGTCTTGAAGCTGTTCAAAAGGAATTCCCTGTGGAGGCTCAAAGTCCCGGAAGTAAGGATCTATTGGACTTGAGGGTGCATCGTGGACAGTGCTTGCAGCATCGTCTTCTGCAGCAAAGTCATCAGAGCCCAATTCAGCGTGTCTGTGCCTGAAGTTGTAATTCCGGCTCATTCTGCCCAAGAAAGGGTGAAGGACTTGAGGAGACTTGAGAGAGATGTCGGATAGTGCAGGGAGGAAGAGAAGAGTTTATCTAGTGCATTCTATGTACATGCACAGAAGGCGAGGCGCGTGGGAGCGGAAATAGGGGTAGTATTTCCAGATTGGGTCTGTGCACGCTTTGGGGGCCGATTAAAGCGGGGATTTTGCGACATCTTCGTCTCAGGGGCTATTGTGAGTGCTAAGGCAACTATACAGGGTACAAAAAGTGTGGAGGGAGAGAGAGACGCGTTGCGACACGCACGAAACATGAGGCAAAGGCCGTGGGAAAAGAACATCAAAATTGATAAGAGGAAGGGGCCTTAGCCGGGCGGTGATTGTTCCAGACTCTTATGACAGGGTACCCTTTTAGGGATGTCATAAGAGGCTGGGTCACGAGACTATGTACGGGGATACCGAGCCCGTGTAGTTGTATCTTTCACTGTTCTTGAGGCTACGTCTCTGGATACTCCTCCCTGGGCCACAGCATGTCTTCAGGTCCGTAAGGTGAAGTGTAGTTGGATAGGTTAACAAGATAACTAGCAGAGTGGCATAATATGAGAGGCTATGAAAACACACATTCTGAATTGAAGCTGAGTGGTTGGAAGATGTTCGAACATTTGAATTCAGGTTAATGAAGGTAGAGAGCATAAGGTCGAGTGGAGCCAGTTGAATTGACATTCAAGGTGTACCTCACTCGTTTTCAGAGTTAGGACACTCAATCTCAAAATTGAAAAGATTCGAGGGTTAAGGAAGATAAGAGAGTGGAGGGAAATTTGTTTGGAAGTGTGCGAGTCCACTACGACTGCACATGCCTTGAAGTTGGGGTGAAGAGACAAGTTGAACGAGTTGGACTGACATTCAACTTGGGTTTGAGCGCTATTTGAGGGTAGTTGTCACAAGCGGCATGCCCCGTGGCTTATCAATTGATAAGCCACAGTGGCTTATTGACGGCTTATGGCTGGCAGCTGGGCAGCTGTCAGCCGGCTTATTGGAGTCCGCCGGGGGTCTAGAGCTTACAAAGACAAAAGCCGGCTAACAGCCACCGGTAAGCCACATGTAAGCCATCAATAAGCCACTGTGACTTATTTTTTCATAAGCCACGGGGCATGCCGCTTGTGTGTGCCCAAGTTTGAGAGCAGAGTTGAGCTTTGATGAGGCATAATCAGACGGGCAGACCAGGTGAACACAGGATGCCGGTGCGGATAAATGCCTGGGACTCACTTGAATCGTGCAGGGCCGAGTTCTGGTACATGGAAAGGCATGCACTGCTGCTTCGCACTCAAGTAAGGGGAATGATTTGGGTAAATGGAAATAAGGGAACTCACCCAGTCCGAGAATCGAGTCAGTCTTTGCGCCGGTTCCTCATGCATATCGTTGATCAGGGCAGTCTGTGGGATACAAGGCATACAGAAAGGACACATTTGAGGCGAGGGATGCGGGTGTAAAATAAAGAAGGGACTTGCCTCTTATTAGTTGATGGTCTGAGTTGAAATTTGAACGAAACAAAAACAAGGTGACTGCAAGAAGATATGCAGACGAGAAGGAAAGGATAATATCTAACCAGGTGAGTGCCAAAAATATGATGCAGATGAGAAGGCAAGAAGAATAAAGTCCAGGGATCCGGGTTGAGGTGGTTGAACAGATGGATGACCTGCAGCGAAGTCGTTTCAAACTGGTATTGAAAGACTTGAATAAAGAGCTGACTCGAGGTAGCTCTCAAAGCATCTGTACCGCTCTCTCACTCACGTCAGGGCGGGCTACAACCAACCGCACTCGGCCAACTCGGAGATGATTGCATCAGCGATCAACTATCCCATCAGTTCAACTTGAAGAGTGTACGAGGGAACAGCTCCGGAGTGGAAAGCTTGGCATGTGTCGGAATTGAGGAGAACAGGGTGAATGTGTCTATTTCTTGAGCTGTGTCAGAACTGCTGAAGGTCTGCCGCCGTGTCGCTGTGTCGGGTTTTAGGGAGCCTCCGTTTCGGCTACGGATGCCAACTAGTCCGATCTGGGATAATTCTATTTAGCAGCCCTCCCTTCTTTGGCAGCCCCCGGAAAATCAGGGGGCCGCTAAATAAGTTCCAGCAGCCCCCAGACCTCGATTAGATTACCGGGCATCAGGATTTAGACGACGCGAGGATGTGATAGTGTTTATGTAAACCTGCCTGCCAAGTCGTCGAAAGAAAATTCAAGGCCACAATGGCACAAAGTATTAGGAAGCCAAGGGGTTCATTTTTATGTATAGAACGGATTCCCATATTCAGATTTCCCTCACTTAGCAGCCTACTAGAAATTCGGAACGAACTTTCCACCATCAACCACACACCAGCCAACAAAGGTCACGGAATATTAAATTCAATGCTACAATGGCACGAAGTATTAGGAAGCCAAGGGCTTCTTTTTCATGCATAGAACGGATCTCTGTCCTCAGATTTCACTCATTTAACAGCCCACTAGTAAATTGGAACGAATTTTCCACCGCCATCAACCACACACCAGCCAACAAAGGTCGCGGAATACTAAATTCAAGGGCACAATGGCACGAAGTATTAGGAAGCCAAAGGCTTCGTTTTTATGTGTAGAATCATTTGCCATAGTTCAATATCCTTCATTTAACAGCCTACAAGGGCCGGGGGTTGATGAATATCACTACACACCAATTACAATCCGACAAACTCCTTCAGAACGAGCTTACGAGTGGGAAGTCAGTGCAAGAGACTAACAAACTCCCAAAAAATTCAACATCTTGCCGTTGCATAAAATAGCCGGTCGGCACAGTGCGCTGCAATGAGGCAACAATAAAATCGATCAATACCATCCAGGAAATGTAATGACCATCTTCATTGGCCATACTGAGTTCCGCAGTCTTAGCGCCACAACAGAATCTGGTACAGCGGTTGCGAACGCTTGGCCTTGGAGATGACTTTTGGCATCTTGGTATTAATCTTGACCATTATAGGACTCAGAAAAACCCCAGCATGGCGTGGTGTGGTTGATATTCATGCAACATGGTCAGCTATTAATGAAATGTGTCAAGATGGTGTGCTGAGCAGTGTCGCTGATGCCGAATTGGGGCCGAGATAGGGATCAATATCAAGATCGTCGGCGATGAGCGGGACTTAATTGTGCATCAGTGCATCAGTCGCACTGCTGATGCATTCGCCATCAGTCGCACCCTGTAGCGGGTTGAGTCCCATTAATGGGAGTGAGTCGCACTTTCTAAGTGATGGAGTGGGACTGGACGAGTCCCACTCCCACTAAAATCGTTGTTACTCACTGCCACATAAGCCCACCGTGTCCGTCTGCACACCCACCGAGCGAGTGCGGGGCGAGCCATGTCTTGCTCCTGCCCATTCACCTGTGCAACGTACAGGGGCAGTAGTCTTGTGTTTACATAGTCTTGTGTTTACCGCGGGCGTTTGCGCCTTTATTATGTAATCTTATGTCAGCTTTGTTCGATTTTCTTCCCTCAACACCAAAGTATTCAAATTCGATGGATTTTTGATGCAGATGGCATTTATCACTACCTATCTAACCTTCTGTCCCCTCAGAAAATCTGCAAAGTCTGTATAACCTGTTCTGTTGAACATTAGCTGTTGCCTGGGTCGATCATGTGACTACAAAGCCGGAATCTCGGTTGGAGCACAAACCAATGAAATCTTAAAGGATTATTGAAAATAAAATTCAAGTGAGACGGTAGTAATAGCACACACAGATTTTCCGCGGTTCCTGCTGCAAAACACGTTGTTGACTAGAAACCAAAACCATGTGGAGGCCAGGAATCGAACCCACGCGTGCAGTAAATTACATAATAAGGCATCACTATGGTCAGAACCCCGCGGTAAGCAACAGACTCTATACAGCAAGGTATGAGCTTGGCATGTATAGAGCATCTGTCTACGAGAGACTACAGGGGCGGGTCTACGTCGAAACAAGGGTGGGCATGGGCATCTCCATCACTGCATTCCCACCCCATGTAGACAGAGGGTCTGTCTACCCCCGTAGCCAAAGTTAGATGGACCCATGTGTCTACATGATGTAGATGCAGTTAGTCTACATATGTCTACAATTGGTCCACATTAGTCTACATTCGTCGGTCGACGTAGCCGCATGTTGGCCAATGTAGCCGCATGTAGGTGCTTGTAGATAGATGTAGACAGATGTACAAATCTTTGAGCAGATGAATTATGATGTGGAATGAGGGTGTGATTGGATAGCATTTTTTTTTTAACGGACTCATACTCAATATGCAGCCTGCTGATTGATGTCCGTGGGTGCTTGGCAAGGGTGTTTGTTTGCTGGACCGAGCTTAGTCACCAGGTGACACAACTCCGAGTCTCCGACAAAAAAGGCATATGCCATATATCAATCAAACTGAGATTTTACCAAAAGACTTAAGACTCGTCCGAGGAGCGATTTAGATGCTGTATTGTAGCAAGATTGGCCGAGTTTGCATTACAGGGTTGAGTGAGGTGTATCTACGCTGTAGATGCAGGCAGACACACATAGCCGACGGGTAGATGCACTGCATCTACCTCACGTAAACGAACATAGCTGGACATCAGTCAACCGCGGCAAAGGTGCGTCTACATTAGAGCATAGACGCAGATCGCTGGACGTAGCCGAACATCGCCACATGTCAGCACATGTCAATCAACGTAGACACAGGTGCGTCTACAGGGGGTCGGAACACAGTGCATCTCCTCCTCCATCTCCTCCCTGTACCCCACTCCCTCTCCATCATCTCACGGTCGCTCCCGCTCTCTCGCCCACTGGCACGCGGAAAAGAAGAATGGGCACAGTGGCGCGCCGAAGCGGTTTGCGCAGTTGGTGGGCCGGCGCCAGATGTTGGACTCGGCGCAAAACGTGAATTCAGCAATGTTCGGTTTCCACCACAGGGCCTGGAACCCCTGGTGTCACGCTACGCTCAAATCTCACCGAGAGGCAAAATAATCATAACATTTTCGTTCCATCGACATTAAGTCACTGCACGCGTGGCACCCCTGACCGAATTGAAACGGGAAGGCAATTCCAGGTTTATCGCCCACAAGAAGATAGCCTGGACGAATCTTGGATCCCGCGAATCTGATATGGTCTGGTTCGGGGTCTGAACCCCTCAGTCCAAAGAAAGCCCCTCTGGACAGGGAAGAGCGGGCTGTCAAGGACAAGGGCAACGGATCTCTGAATCAAAATACCCGGTGACCAACCAGTCTTATCGCCTTTGGCAACAGGAGCGGGAGAAGCCTGAGAAGAGGACCGTGTACTTATGCACGGGAGGATTCCGAGATCGCCGCAACTCATGTTGAACACACCAACTCTGGCAATGACTCAGAATTGTGCCACCACCCTAGACACACACTTATCCAATTGAATCTTCTGATATGATACTCCAAATAAACACAAGTCCGGAAACCAAGATGGGACTGTAAACCAACGAAAACGGATTGATACCGAGGACACAAAGGGGAAAACAGCCGCATTATGAGTCAACCCCGGAACTTCCTCGAGTCCAAGGCGCACAAATTGCGAGAATCGTGCATTCGTGAGATTCACTACATCGTTATCAAACAATCCCGCTTCTGCCGCATTATCAGTCGAACAAGATTCTCTCGGATGATCGTACCATGTATGGCAACTAACCGCCAGCCGAACATAAGTTATATATGATTTCGACATCGAAACACAATCTGGGTACGGTGCTTGGTACGCCATGCAAGACACACTCCCGATCTCATCCGGCTTCGAGATGAATAGTTCTGATGGTCCCACCACCATTTATGGAGCCCAATCGGTACTTGTAACACTTGATAGCGGGAGAAGGAATCGGAGAGAACGCGGACCGTTGCACCTGGGGTATATTTTGCAATCTCTTTTATTTACGGTAAAACGCCTCCCAAACTGCCTGACTCCCGATCTGATCCGGCTTCTGGAAGGGAAGTTTTGGACTACCCACGGGCACCCAATCGGTACTTGCAGCTTTTGAGGGTGGGAGAAGATATCGGAGCGAACGCGGATACTCCAAATAAACGCACGTCTGGAAACCACAAGATGGGACTGTAGACCCGCGAAAACGAGTTGATACCGAGGACACAAAGGGGAAAACAGCCGCACTATTATGAGTCAATCCCCGGAACTTCCTCGAGTCCAAGGAGAATAAAAATAGCAAGAATCGTGCATTCATGATATTCACTACATCGTTATCAAACATCCCGCTTCTGCCGCATTATCAGTCGAACAAGATTCTCTCGTGCCCTGAATCCATTACGGACGGTATAGCAACTGACCGCCGGCCGCATACAAGCTATATATGATTTCGACCAAGTGTTCGAAACTTCCGCTCGAGATCGAAACGCAGTGTGGGTACAGTCTTTGGTATGGGGTGCAAGATACACTCCCGATCTCATCCGGCTTCAAGATGAATAGTTCTGATAGTCCCACCACCATTTATGGCGCCCAATCGGTACTTGTAACCCTTGATCGCGGTAGAAGGAATCGGAGAGAACGCGGACCGTTGCACCTGGGGTATATTTTTCAATCTCTGCTATTCGCGGTAAAACGCCCGCCGAAAGGCTGCGTGACTCCCGATCTGATCCGGCTTCTGGAAGGGAAGTTCTGCAGCGCCCGATCGGTACTTGCTATCGATGGTAAGAGAAGATATCAGAGCGAACGCGGAGAGCCTCGAAGTATATCCAACCCGCCCAATTTGCGTCACAGCTACCGGCGCATACCTTCCTCCCAATGCCCTTCTCCAGTGAAACCACGTAATACGTCAGCAGAGCTGGTTCATTGATGTGTTTGTATTGCAACGTAGAGACCGCCCACCGACGTTTCATTATGATAGTTCATCGATGTCATAGATTATGTCTTGGTCTGGCACTACATATTCCTCTCACACTATAAGAGACCCTCAGCTGCATCATGCTGAATTTCTCCCACAGTTTCCGCACCTGAGATATAATGCCTGCAAAAGTCCCGAACTCCCCAGAAATATCGAGAATGTCAAAACATCTCAAGTAGTTAGATCCTTACCGTTTAGAGTGCACAGAGCACCTCTTATTCAAGGGTGCTCCAGGTAGCACGTCCATGTTGTTGTCAGGGGCGCATACGGTTCATCTAAAAATGATTTCAGTCACCGTTGTCCTGCATGTTTAGCAATCAGACCCGGTCGATCGGCGGGTGGGCTGCAAGCGATCGAGTGGTTGCTAGATTATCCAAGTCAGCGGAAGAACTGTAACGGAAACAATTCGTCATTAGTGCTCCCGCGACGTAACAGGATAGAAGTGCTGTTAGTGAGATATCTGAACTTCTATGAAATGATACGACCGACATGGAGTTCGAGGTATTTAAGCAGTTGGCACGGCATTTCGTTAAAGCGACTTATTTTTCGTATCTCAAGCACGGACCTAATACCGCAGATCTAGGGGTTTTTCATGCCTTCTCAGCAGGTATATCGGCCATTCAAACCCCACGCCAACCACAATGGAAGTCCAGGGGTCGAAGATGCGTCTCAGCGGCCACTTCTGGTGCACCAGTTGTTTGACGAATGTGTCCGGGCCAATCCTAGTCAAGTTGCTATAAATTTGAGGGGACCGCCACGATTACCTACGCCGAGCTCGATCGTCTTTCAACCGGTTTAGCCTGGAATCTTCGCGCCCATGGGGTGAAGGCCGAAGGGGTGGTCTCACTGATGTTCAGCGCGTCATTCGAGATGATCATTGCCATCCTTGCTGTGGTCAAATCTGGGGGTGCATATATTCCCTTGGATTCTGAGCACCCACGCGAGCGACTCGAGCATATATTGCGCATAGCGGGAGCGTCTGTAATCCTCTATGGCAGGGGAAACGGCATCGGCACCCGTATATCTCAGTTGCAGGAGTCCATAACGGACTTGCTTGCAATTGAGTATGATCATCGCGACGTAGTTGATGCTCCCAAGCCGCAGAATCTGGGTCCCGTAGTGATCGAGGCTGGTACTCTGGCATACGTTCTTTTCACCTCTGGAAGCACTGGCACTCCCAAGGTAATCTCTTTTGATCCCTTGATTTTTTTTTTCTGAATGGAACAGGGCGTTGCAGTGGAGCACGGAAATCTCGCTGCGTTTCTAGACTCGAACCAGGGTACCGCCGCCCGTCGTCCGAATATGCATTGGCTCCTCGTCTCTCCCTACACTTTCGACGGCTCCGTGGATGCCATTTTTTCGACCCTCACAGTCGGCGGGATCCTGGGTCTCGTAGAGCGCCGAAAGCTCCTGTCGAACCTCGGACACTGGCTGGAGGTTATGCAAACAACGACGGTCTTAGTCACGCCGTCCATCGGACGACAGCTGCCCGTCAATGGTCTTCCGCTTCTCCAACACATCTTCTTCGGGGGTGAGACACTCCCCGTCGACCTCGCACTCAAGCTCTCGCGAAACCGTATGGTGTTCAACAGAATGGGGCCGACAGAATGCACCGTCTATGTTACCGAGTATGTTATCCCCAAAGGAGCGCCTGTTGCGTTCGCCAAAAACGTCCCCATTGGACGCCCGGGAAAAGGCACCACGATCTATATTCTCCGTCCCGAGACCGACGAGCGCATGCTCGACGGACAACTGGGCGAGATTTGCATTGGGGGCCCGCAAGTTGCGCGGGGATACTTCAACGATCCAGAGCATTCACAGGCTAGGTTCGTACTGGATCCTTTCAGCGCGGTATCCGACGCCCGCATGTTCCGCAGCGGGGACCTGGGGCGCTGGAACAGCGACGGACAGCTCGAGCATTTGGGGCGGATAGATGGGCAGATAAAACTGCGCGGGCTACGAATCGAGACGGGCGAGATCGAGACCGTAGTGGGCCAGTCCGGAGCAGACATGGAGGGAATATATGTCGATGTGCTGGACGTTCGCGGCGAGCAAATACTGGTGGCCGTTTTGGAACAGGGAACAACAGGTATGGATCCGCGAGCTACCGTCAGAATAGCTGAATGACTTGACGAAAATTAGGAATACATGCCGAGCTGAAAATACTCACTGACATCGGGGATACGCCTATGGTCAAATCCGCAAAGGCGGCGTGCGAGAAACATTTGCCCAGTTACATGACACCCTCAATCTGGTTGTCAGGGGGCAAATTTCCCCGAACCGATGTCGGAAAGCTAGATCGCAAAAGCATTCGGACAGTTGCACAAGAGTATGTCTCGAAGAACTCAACGTCTCATCTACCCGTCCCGCGACGTATCGCCAAAACAAAGGGAGAACGCCTGATCCTCCCAATAATTTGCCGTATCCTGAACACCGCCGTGGGGCACGTTAATCTAGACGCGAGTTTCATCCAGCACGGTGGCAACTCCCTGCAAGCCATGATGCTCACCGCAGCGCTCCAAAATTCCGGCATTGCTGTGAACATCGCCGACTGTCTCGATGACACAAAATCCATCGCGATGCTCGCGGCTGGCGACGACATCGGAGAACTGCGAGCGAGTCGTGAAAATATAGCATATGCTGCGTTTACTCTCTCTCCTCAAGGTTGGGAAAATTCGGCGCTGTCGGCGGGGCTGCACATCAATGAAGTCGAGGATGTGTATCCAATTCCAGACCTGTCGTGTCTCTGGCTGAGACTAGCGCTGGAAAACGGCGGCAGAACGATGATCATGGAGTACCACTACGACCTGGGCACTGACATCGATGCTGCGCGCTTCGCCTGGGCTTGGGAGCAGCTTCGGCTCAGGGAGCCTGCCTTGCGTACGATTTTTGTCCAATCGGGGGGCTGTATCGACGAGGTACGCGACGTTGCACATTGTTCTTGGGAAACATACTGAGATTGATTAGGCCACTGTGCCCACGCCACGCACCGATATTGTCGCCGTGGTTCTCAGAGCAACTGCAACGATTCGTGGGGGTACATTGGATGTCCTATCAGCGCCTGATTCTGAGGCAATGCAAGTGCTGGTAACTCAAGTCCTGGACGCGTGTCGCGTGGAGATCGGTCAGGTTCCCATCCACTCGTGGCTCATCCGCAACGAGGCCGACGGGAAATGGCTGTTCCTCAGCTCGCGCCACCACGCTCTTCACGACGCTCGAACCATCGATATGCTCGGCGTCGACCTGAGCAAGCTCTACCATGGAGGGGAACTCGCTTTATCAGATATTGAGGCCAAGAGGAAGGTCGCAAACTCCTTCGGGGCATTCATGCACTCCATCTCGGTGCCGAGCGTGTTCCCGGTGCACGAGGCGTTCTGGCGTCGTTATCTGAAAGGGATGGGCCCGGCGATATGGCCCCCGACGAACAACGACGTTCCGTTTTCGAAGTACGAGATGGAGGTGTCTGCCGTCCAGTGGGGCGGCTCGCTCCAGGGCCTGGCCAAGACCATAGGTGTCACCCAAGGCTCAATTTTGCGCGGAGCTTTTGGTATGGCGGTCGCAGAAAGGGAGGGCCGATCCCAGACGTTGGTATTCGACATTAATCAAGGGATGTCGGACGAAAACCTGACCCCCTGGGGCTGGTGCACAGACCTTAAGCCGACAAAGATCTGGAGTCACCCGGACGTCCATTCCGACACCGAGCGTTTCGTCGCTGTCGTCCGGGATGCTCACAGATCCCACGCGGAGACGTTACCATACCTCGGGCGGACCTTCGATTTCGCTATGGATGTTCTGGGACATCATGTTATGCCGGGCCAAAGCTTCATTACGGCGTGGTTGAACATTTTCGACTTGCAGGTTAGGACATCGCAGGAAGAAATCGATGGGGGGGGACACAACCTCCTCGCCACTACGTTGCGGCTGATGAACGGCACTGAGGGGTACCTACCCCTCTACGTGGAAGCAAGGATTCAAGAGGACTCCGTGAGCTTTTTGGGTATGCATGACCCAAAAGCAGTGAAGAAAGAGGATGTGGAGGCGTTTTTTCACAGACAAACAGAGTTTTTGGATGGCCTGAAGGTGTGTATCGACGGGGACCAGTAGCTTTCTTGCCGAAACATGTTTTTTATGTGTTATGGTTGCCATGTGGAATTTTATGAATTCATTAGCTTCGCACCTTTCGTCCATCCCGCCGCTGTAGGTCCTTGGTGACGAACCTACCGACCGCTCAAGCGCGAGCTGAACCACAAAATAATAGGGATCAAAGCAAGAGAGGCAGGAGGAATATCAAAGAACGAGTTTTCAACAAGCCGAGGTGCCGTGACAAGTCACCGCGCGGCCAACTGAAGAAGCGGAGGTACGGGGTACGAGAGCGGGGGCGTAGGCGTAGTCCGGATGCGAATACGAGGGCGTAGACGAGAGCGAGGGCGCGAGTATTTCGAGCAGTTGACTTGGGGGCAAAGCCGAAGTGTCTTTTGTTGGAATGAATCCTAAGTATTTATACAGTTTACGGAGATGGATGAATGGAGCATATATAAATAAATGGAATGCTTATCGGTGCCAAGGAACACAGCGAGGACACGGGGGCGATAAAAAGAACAATGTGATGTGCAGATATATTGAAATGGTTGGGGTATGGAGGTTTAGCGAGTACCGGGATTGTTGCGGGAGTATAAAATACAAAGAATGATCAGGCATGTGGTTTGAGACTATGCGAGCGTTGCCAGATAGGACAGGCGCGTGGTACGGACATGCGGGGCGAAGAGACGCGTCGAATAACCGAAAGTACAATAAAGTCGGCAGCGCGATGTTTGACGCTGTTGCCGGGCCGATGGTGATCCGACGGGCGCTTGTGGGCGCTTAGCGTGTTGGCCTGCGCGTCATTGGAGTCAAACCTGCAGTGTTGCGCGGCCAAGTTTCCCTCTTTCCAGGGCTCCTTTCTGGGCCAATTATGCATCGCAAGGCCCTGAACAGAGAAGACTAGTGATCCATTATGAGCTAGGTAGGTAGGTAGGTAGGTAGATTTACACGGCACGGTCCCGCTTAGGAACGCCGGTTTCCAGGGGTTATCCCGGTGTGTACACGGTAATTACACCATTGCCCCTGGGCCTCCTTAGATCCCTCTAGCCGAGCTCACGGTCGCAGTGGATTGTCGGGTGGTACGGACCAGCTCGCCGCGGTAGAACTATCGGAACCTGAAGAAGCAAAAAAAAAAAAAAAAAAAAAAAATTGAAAAATACCTCACTCAAGCGTTTCGACGCCACACAGGCACTGCATAGAACAACTCCAGGACTTCATAGAGCCTAGAAACCTTGCTTTTTCGGTTGGGTGCATCAGAAAAAGATTTCCTCCATAAGGAAAACCGGATGTAACTATGGCCACTATGCAGTGCTGTCAAGTGCTGTCAAGCCCTATCAAGCGCTGCACAGTGGCCATAGTTACATTTGGTTTTCCTGATGTCGTCTGACGCGTCTACCGCCACACCTGCCAGACCTCCTACACTCCCAAAAGTTCGTCTCACTGTGTTCAAGCCCTTTGTCGAATTCCGTTATGTCGAGACGCCTCGACAGGGCATACTGTACTAATCCGACCAACTGTTCACGGGGTGTCACCCGTCACTGCAAGTGTTCACTGGATAAGGTGTTCATTCCTCGGCAATCATGGGAATCCGGAGCGGAATTTTTGGTGTTTTTCGGCTGTTTTGGGCCTCAAAATCGCACCGTCACCGTCACCTACACCAAAGGTGCCCAGTTCACCGGGTACCGTCACCCGTCACCTGAACTAAGACTCCAACCGTTTCTGTTTATAAATGTTTATACACGGTTTTAACCGTTTTCGTTTCCGTTTAATTTGGCTCTGGGCTCAAACAGTTTGGAAACAGTTTTTTAAACGGTTAAACGGTTAGGAAAATGCTCAGCACTCACAAAGGAATGCCAGTGCAAATCTGAGGAAATATCGGGCTCAATAATGTCCTTTCACCACTTTGTGAGCTCTTCCAATGTACATATATGCAAGTATTGACCTATACTGACCATGCTGGCGTTCAACGGCCAGTAATTGTTCACCTGATTGATGGTTCGGGATTGATGTGCCGTCAAAGCCGGCACTTGATGAACTCAAATTCAACCAGACATACCTTGTCTTTCCCTTGTTGTCTATTGCCCAGTACCTGGTATATGTCCCATTCAACCCCAACTTAAAACACTTGAACCATTACCAATTTGGAGAGCCCATACACTATGCAGTTCAAATTTTTTGATCACTGACCATACATATGTTGCACGTAGGTATTATATTCAGACTTGCTGGCTCTCATGAACAAAACTTGGGAATACATAGACCCAACTGATGAAATAGAGCGAGCATATCTTAAGTGCCAAGAGCTTTTACCAAAAATGTATCTGCAGTTCCAGCAGAACTTAAGTTCTGCGTTCCCAATTGCACCACAGACCACGCTACCACACCATCCTACCGGTGGAACTTAAGTGCCGACCGCACTTGAGTGCCAAAGAGAACTTAAGTTCGAGATACCAATTGCACCACAGCATACCACGCTACCACACCACCCTACCGGTGGAACTTAAGTGCCGACTGAACTTGAGTGCCAAAGAGAACTTAAGTTCGAGATATTCAGATTCCACAAGTACCAACTGCATATGTAAATAACCCAAGAACTCGAGTTCCACCACGGAACTCGAGTTGATACCAGAACTTACGTTCCATGAGAGCCAGCCCAAGTTCCAGCTCGAACTCCAGTTCTGCACTCCATCTCGACAAACTTGGGTCCCATGGCCAACTCAAGTTCGAAGAACTCAAGATCTTGTCACTGCCACCACGCGTCAGCGACAGGAAACAAAACTTGCAATCAAAACCACATGCCTTTGCGAGTGCGCTTCCTGGTGCCATCAGCGGGAGCCTCCTCTCGTGCGCGCTTCGTGCCGCGCATTTCCCGCCCGACAGGCTCTTCTTGCACGCACCTGGCGGTGCCACGTGTCTCCCACCCGATAGCCGCTCCTGAGGCCTTTCTACCACGTTGGTGTCGCGGAGGCGCAGGAGGAGGAGTCTCCTGGGGCTTGGGCGTCTTCTCGCGCTCGGGGGACTTCGGGTGCTCGGGGGACTTCGGGTGCTCGGGTGTCTTCTCGCGCTTGGGTGACTTGGGCTGCTCGGGGATCTTCTCGTGCTCGGGTGACTTGGGATGCTCGGGCGTCTTCTCGCGCTCGGGGGACTTCTCGCGCTCGGGTGACTTGGGATGCTCGGGCATCTTCTCGTGCTCGGGGGACTTGGGACGCTCGGGGGGACTTGGGGCGCTCGCTCTCGATATTATCTACTTGGATGTTATACCGTAGACACTGATAAAGAATGAAATGACTTACTTGATGCCTTCCGGAACAGACCTGCGGACCGAGCCCCCGCCCTCTTCGCCAGCGCCGATGCAACGGCATACAACTCGGCCACATTGGCAGCAGTACCCGTCAGCTCCATCCCCAGTCCATCCCGATCGTAATATTGCTGTGGGTCTGCGATTATCTTCTCCCATGGAATTTCGCCCTCCCCGAACGCATTATCTGTTCCGCACAAGTAAGCTTTTATTAATTAATATCATGAACTACGCGGCGACTTACTGTACGACTCCGCGTAGAACTGGCTGATTTTTTGCGTTAAATCCCGTGGTCCTAGCTCCTCAACTTCATGGGACAGGACACTGAAGACTACAGTCGCAGGCACTTCATGCCGATGAATTTTGCTGTATTCTATCACAAAGTCAGATTTACTTAACCCAATCCCATACGTCTTGCTTACCTCAGAGAGCATCCGCCGCCCAGTCATGCGTCCGGTTAGTGAACTCCTGCACCAGAGTTTTATTGGTCTCTCTGAATTTGAACGGCACACAAATATCGTCCGGCACTGCTTCTGTCCTACGCCAATCTTCTATCAGATCCAATGCAAGCTGCTAAATCAACGAAACAACACATACCATTCAAACTTCAGCATCCCATCCTCCGCCAACCAGCCCATCACCATCATCGCCACGAAGGGATGGAACTTGCCACCAGCGTGCAGGCTATGGATCATCGATTTAAAGCCCTCGGGGATCAGCTGTTGATGTCTGGAGAGCATTCAGTAATCCCATTTGTCTGCGCGACTCAATGAATAACTTACTCGGTCCAATCTACCCCTTGGTCAGACAACGCCTCGGCCTCCCACCACGCCTGGTCAGCCTTCAGCCACAACACGGCCTCTGCTTGGCGCATCTTGCCACCCATGTTGCTGTCCCCCGGGATAGTCGCCGCATACGCTGCAATTTCAGCTTTGCGGTCGTCGCGAAACTTGGATCAACCATTGTACGCCACAATGCCCATAAGCTTGGCTACCGTGGACTCGGCGGGATTGGACGCCCCTTTCGTATCGGCGGTGGCGGCAACTCTAGAAGTCTTCACCTGTTTGGCGTTTCGTTTGTTGCTAAGGACTAATTGAATAGCCTGATTGCGACGTCAGAAACACGAATACCACAGTGTTGGTAAAGAAAACACTGACCGTTTCCCACCCTGTGATAGGATATCCGCGTAGCAGAAACTGCTGCGCAGCCTTGTCCTCCTCGTCCACGTCCTCAGTGTGGGTGTCGTTGCCATCCTCTGCCACCCCCTTGGATTTACCCTTCTTTGCCCAATCTTTCGCCATGCTCGAGACACGGACAGCATCGTCATCCATGACACTGGCCTCGAGGGTGTGCTGGAAAGCTTTGGCCTCCAGGGCATCACGTTTGATCATCTTGTAGAGTTTATCTGTTTCGCTCTTCGGCATACCCGCGAGATCCACACCATTCAAAGCTATATTGTGAATCCAGTTTCGCTGGTATTCATTGAGGTTGGTGATGGGAAACAACCCCGCTTTGCGCTTGATGACCTTGGCGAGGGAGGGGAAGGGCATGACATCGGGGACATTTGCAGCGATGTAGGGGCCATAGTTCTGCTTCGCCGTTTTGACTTTCTTGGCCATGGTGGGATGATGAACAGCAAGATAAGAGCACAATGAGGCAAAGGTAGTCGTAGTCTGAGTGGTCCAGTTCAGGTTCAGAAACAAAGACGCGAGGTAGTGGCTCACCAATTGTCAGGATGCTCCAATTCGCGCATCAGTGGCCCAACATCCAAGTGTTTCCATTCCCGGACCATTTGGCCTCAAAGCACCATCGAATGGCGACACGCACTAAGACAATGGATGCCACACTATAAATTGCATGAGCAATGCACACCTCTCTCAGAACAATTCTCCTTCACTTACCATTATGAACTCCCAAGAAATTAAGCGACTGGTCGGCCTCGACTATGGCTTTGAGCCCGGCCTCAACGAACATCATATCCGCATGTTTCGCAAAGCCGCCGAGATCCACGATGTCCGCATTGCGGAGACGACGTTTGGCCAGCTCAGAAACCTGGGCATTGTGATGAACGATGATAATTTGGGCAACCTGCACTTGAGCATGGTCAGTTCTTGTTTATTGCTGTACAGCTCGGTAACTCACACTCCATTCGATACAGCCTCGCCTTCGGTATCTGAATCTGCCCACTGCCAAAGGGCGGCGACGTCTTGTTGCATATCGCATCGCGCACGATATCTGCTACAAGGCACAAGGTGGCATTAAGAATGCGGTGGCCAAATACATTCTGCAGGACGCAGAACAGGCCTGGCACGATTGGGTCGTCGACTATCTTGCTGCTCGAGGCCGCACTCGTCCATGCTGGGTGCTCTAGCCGCTCCCGACATTTGACAGAGTGGTTACCCGTCGTTTAGCCACCCCGCCGCCCAGTTCTTCGCCAATTGGATCCGCCTGTGCCCGCGTCAGATGCAGCTTCCCTGTAACATCCGCCCCAGTTCGACACCGCTCCCCAGTTTCATCCACCCGCCCTCGCCACCCCCGCCCCCAGCCGCGTCCCTCCAGTCCCGTTATCGATCTAAGCGAGGACGCTCGTCCACGCTGGGTGCTCCAGCCGCTCCCGACATTCAACAGAGTGGTTACCCGTTGTTTAGCCACCCCGCTGCCCAGTTCCTCTTTGCCAATTGGATCCGCCCGCTCCTGCATCAGACGCAGCTCCCCTGTAACATCCGCCCCCATTCGACGCCGCTCCCCAGTGTCATCATGCAACTCCCGGAATGAGGAGGAGATTCAGATGGAGAAGAACCACACCTATGATTGTAAATTAGAGCACCGATTATTTTCGAAAGAGCTGCAGAACGAACCCACTACAGTCGATTGCAAAAACTGGATGGAACCATGAGAAATTGAACAGGGAAATCAATATGCACACACCTTGATTTCACATTTTTTCACAAGAATAATAGCCAAGCTAGCCTCAACGGTACTGATGTGTGTTCAGTCGACGGAAAGAAGAACACACAGTTTGACTGACTTGTTCAGGGTGACTACCAAGAGATCTCCGAGGTCCTCTCCGAGATAAAAGCCATCTGCTCTCCACCTATGCCACACCATTCATTGGTTTCAGTATTTCGGGATGTGAGGTGGAACATAACGTAATCAAACAGCTTTTCCAACCATATGATGATCAGTAAACACAGAACAAAGGTACCCTCGAAATTTCAAGTCATCTACAGGTCACCCTCCTTCGCGTCATGTCACCGATGCAATGGGGATCTATACATGGCAAGAAATTGACCATTAGGGTTGAAGCGAATAAGGGCGTACAAATAACAGTAAAAGATTCAGCCCTGGAGGTCATTCAGGCCGCGAATCAAGGTAGGAGGCATCCGAAGGCACATGAAGAAAACATAGTTCCCTTGAGAGATTCGACAACCCCGATTTTCCGTCTGCCTTTGCGCATAAAGTGGGCGGCCATCTTGTACACTGTACCACCAGCCTCAGAATCCGGCTCCATCTTCGGCCGGGGTTCGGAAATCCTGGTGTTGGACCGGGTGTCTGGAAAACCTTGCTCTTCGTCGGCAATGCGCCCGAACGAGGTCCGCTGGACGACCGTGTTTGTAGCGCCGTAGCGGACATGGTAGGAGGGTTGCCAAGAGCCTCGTGTATGCTGCAATTATAGAACACGCAGGTCCACTCCACGCAAGAAGGAGGGTGAAGCTAAAGTACTGAATTATTTCATTCAAATTGACAGGGGGGGTGACGCGCGACCGGATTTACCTATTCGACATTTCGACAACGGCCGATTTTTTGCGTGACACCCTCCAAAATTTCGACAACCTTACGGAAATTTTGCGCTCTAGGGGGGGGGGGGGGGAGGAGGATACTTGTGACGGCTTGTTGGAGGTTCGACAAAAGCCTTCATGACGCGTGACATCAACCAATATTCGACATCGACAGAGGGGTCCGTGACGCGTGACTGTCGATTTGAATGAAATAATTCAGTATAGGTGGAGTGAAACAAAGCGGTAAAAAGAAAGGGTTCACTGGGTCTGGGTACTTAGGTGTGTATCACGGCCAACGGAATGATAGGTCCAATTGCCAAGACTCATCGTGACAGCGGTAATATGACGACGGGCGCTAGCAGGTGCTCTCTTGGAGATTCTGAGTTGAGGGGTCCCAGTAAATTCTTGAATAAAATGTTTTCGCTCAACATGCGAGTTTATACAGACACGTCGCACCTCGCTCAAACAAGTTCTCCCACAGAAATCGCGATTGATGTCCATCGGAAGCTTTGATGCGACTTACTCAGGCCGAGCCACGCCACCGCGATACCCGATCATCGCTATGGTTCGACTTCCGTGTATGTCTAGGTTGTGCTTGTCTGCAGTCGCCTGCCTTCTCATGAAAAAGACATTGATAAACATCAGAGACACCCGTAAGTCATAAATACATAATATGTGTTATGCTCCCTCAGCCTCCTTCTCCTGAATAGGTGGTTGGCTTATGGCGGACGCAGGCAGGACATGTCCGTGGTCGTCCATCCGTGCCCTGGATAAGTTCCGTTGAGAAAAATACGACACATAGCATGCTTGGCACTCACAGGGCCTCATCTTCTATACCTGCGTGATCTTTAACACGGAGATATATCATTGGCAGCGCAAAGACGAGGCCTATGGGTTAAATCGTCAGTTTCCCGCTTCAAGCTTTGAGAATAGAACTTGCCCGCTACAGACAAAGCCCAGGTCGACGCAAATATGTTCATATATCTAGTGTTGTAATGCATTAGCCAAGGGAAACTTAGGATACTGCACACACATAGAAGCAGGACAGCATCAGCGCGCCAAGAACCAGGAGATCCGGCAGACTGGATCAATTTATCTGGCCGAAAAGTATGAGCAGATCAAAAAGCATTGAGCTAATCAGACGCACAGAATCCAGTGAAGTACGCAAGCTTGTTAGGATCGTTGGACACAAGGGCCATCACGAGCATCCATAGGGCCGCCTGATTGAGGGCCGCATTCAATACCATGCCAATCTGCACAAAGCAAGGGGCGGGAAGTGAGAGGGGGTCGAACAAACAAAGATAAGATATCCGCACCTCCTGGCAGACAGACTTCCAGAACATAAGATACCCTGCACACCCGACAAGCGCATAGATAGACGTAGCAACGACCTGAAAACCGACTTCAGATTCAGAGAACACAGACATGTAATGAAGACACGCTAACACCCAGTCGATCATCGTATTGAATTCACTGGGGTCGGTCATGTCCCGCGCCAACGAAAGGATGGCCGCGTGGCTGGAGAGCCCGGCCATGAATAGCCCAAAAGCGATCCCGAGGTGGTTCCGGTTGTCGATGCCGAACAATGTGTCTGCAGGGCTCCACAGACTTCCAGGAGACTCAGTTTTGGTGACACCATCGACGAGGATCATGACAACGACGAGAATAGTGGACAGGACACCAAGGATGGAGGTGTAGCAATATGGGCAGGCGGGTGCGCAGAGGCAGGAGCAGCTGGAGGCGGGAAAGAATGGACAGGGCAACACACAGGAGGGTGGCACAGCGGCAGTGCGTATGACTAGACTAATTGTGCCGGTTTAGAGACGGGTGTGTGGAGGGGGGGAATCCGGTGCGGTGATTGATGTGCTCAGAACCTATATAAGAAACACACAAATAACCCCACTTGACTCGAGAGCGGCACGGAAACAGTCCAGAGACTGTTCCAACAACCAACAAACAAATCAAACGGCAATATATGCACGTTTCCAAAGATCCGGACGAGTTACAGCCCCTAGTACAGGGCCTTGTAAAGGTTGTAGGGAGAGGTTTCGTATCTCAAAGAGATGGAAGAGCAAACTGCGTAGAACGTGTTTCTAGACGCAGTGGAAACGCTGTTCCCAAACAAGATAGATTTATAGCTTCGCAGTGTGTGTGTGTGAGTGTCCAAGTGACAGAGAAACAAGTTTAAAGTAGTCCCATACACTCAAGTAAGGCCCCTAGTTTATAGGCCAAGAACGTTCACAGAGCTTTCCCTAAAGAGGTACTTTCTGCGCAACGCCAGCAGTCACATTTCCAAAGTTTTCCCTTGACGGTACTTTCTGAAACCCGCTCCGCAAACAACAACAATAACGTTTCTTTCAACAGAGTCCCAGATCCAACAGATTCTCAGAGTTCAGACAGTTTCCAGGCAAAGCCCAAGTGCGTTTCCAGAATAATATATGATTCAGAAACAATTAAGATTTCGACTAATAGTGCTACTCTATAAGAGTGCGTTCGCCGAGGATCCCAGATCAACCCAATGCGCAAGCGTATAGCCTACTAGTTCGGGGGAAGATGCTGTCTCCATCGTAGAAACACCCTCGGATACTTATACAACCGCCAATACACTGTTACAAAGCACAAACACAATCCCAATGAGTCAAAAGTCCGTTTATCCGCCTCTTTAACCGTGTTTCCGTCGGTTGTTCTTCCGAGCGTCGCCTCCTATTGGTTCCCCACTGCGAGCACGCCATGTTCCCTTGCCAATTACGAGGCAGGAACCCGTCAGCAGCATCCCTGTATTATTCAGAGGGTGTGTCGATCACCGATAGATCGGCACTGCATCTCGTTCGACCCGTTTCTGCTTCAACTCAAGTCTCCCCTTGGTTCCAAGCATGGAACTTGATAATACTCCTTTGTAGGTCTCAGTGGATACCCGTTGGAACGGTGCACTTCTTATATGACTAGGAATAGCTAATTGATAGGTATTGCGAACAAACACCCAAATCAACCAACCACAACCAATCTACCTCCAAAGATCTAAGTGCTTCTCTTTGTGAGTTCGGGTCCGGGCCGTAGTATGCGACCAGCAGGTTTGAACAAACACAAGTCTGATTTACAGGCTTCCAACAACACACTTCTACAACGTACTAGCAATATGCAACCGCCAACAACAACACTGCTAGGAACCTAGGGATGGTCCGGGGGTGTGTTTATATGGGGTGGATACAAGATGGCTGGACCGCTAGGTCGAGAACACCAGGGCAGAGTATGTAGGTTTGTGAAAATCCTCGCTAAGGGCAGCCCCAAAGACTACTGAGGCTAACAACAAATGGACTTCAATCCTCAAACGGCAAGACTCTCCTTGACCGCCGACCTATTCCTTAACCAAGAATAGGAACCTTTCCGCTTTTATCGGCACTAGCTCACTACAAGCGTCCAGCTAGCGACCCAACACACTACGACAGAGCTTCCGTCTATATCGGGGTGAAGGCGAAGTAACTGACAAGTTATAGCCAAACTAGAGGTGGGTGCGCCTAGTCCGTCTTCTTCTTAGTGGGCTCAAGTCAACACACAATCCACCTAGCAAGCGATCCAACACACTATGACAGAGCTTCCGTCGTGTCAGGGTGAAGGCAAAGTTACTAGCACAAACTGCAGTTGGGTCTCGAAGAGAACACCCTTGTTTCATATGTGGAGGTCTAGGACCAACAACACGAAATCCTCAACTTAGTCACTCGATGTTTCCAGAGTCCACAGTTACTGATTCCAATATAAAGACTACTACAAGTGAAGTTCGGTATCAACCTCCACTAGCAGCCTGAGTCCACTAGCACCAGCTTCGTCCAAAGTCTGGGGCGTAATGTTCTTTGACCCTAGTCTGTCCTGCGCTCCCTTTTATACTACTAGGTTCGAGTTACATGTGAAAGTGAGCTGAATAATACAATAAGCAATATTAGATGATAAGAAATATGGTCAGCCAGTGAGACGACTGCCATTTGGTTTTGGGACTGGTTTGTTATATGCCAGGTCAGCCTCGCTGACCAGCTAGTGTTCAACCGTGGGTATATCAATGGATCCTCAGCCCTCCGTCTATGCCGAGCACCCCTTCCAGACCAACCGGCGATGTAGCCGGTGGTCTAGGTCATCTCTACTCTGTCAGAGCGTCGATCTATTACATCTAGGCGACGCAGTGTTGCGACCGACATCAAATGGTCATAGCTCGTTGGTCAGAACATCGATCTGCCCTCCGAACATCGGTACAGGCTGTACGATTGTCCCTAGCTCCGTTCCAATAGCCTGCTTGCTATCCCCATTCGCCCTAGCTGCCCAGATCGGGCCCTAGCCTCGTGTTGCCTCATCTCATATGTCGTGGTATGTCTTTGTCAAAGGCCTAGTCGGTCGCTAGTCGGGTTGTTCCGCCTAGCACCATCCAGCCGCTTATCTAGAGATTAGATAGCACCACCGGTTACCGAGCTGAGCTTCCCAGCTCAAGGCGTAGTCCCCTAGCTGTACTTCCATCGTAGATATCCATCTGCTAGACCCTCGCTAGCTCCGTCGCAAGCCATCTCTGGACTACTAGAGTCTCCTAGGTCATGTCTCATGAATGTATAGGCAGTGGTTTAATCCCTGGTTGTTTGTACACTTAGCTAGCAGCTAGCGTGTCACACTAGTGCAGCCTCGTGCTACAGTCAGCAGTTAGGGCTCGCTCTGACTCTCCTTTATATCACCTAACAAGTGGTCTGCGTACGAGCTAGGATGCTAGTAACAACAGAAGTGCTAGTTGCTTCCCGTTGTATAAATACTGGTCATAGGAAATCGCAAAATTAGCCCTAGATGCCGCGCATTTATGTTACGCCGTTTCACCGTTTCTCTAGGGTTTCCCAGAAAGGGTTCTTGAGAAAGAACCTTGGAACGCCTTTAGAGTTGTGATCCGGATCCTCAGAATTGCCGACCACCTGTTTCGGTGTATCCGCATTCGATGGAAACCGGCAACTCTGGCAACCGAAACACTCGTGACCAAACACGTCTCCCCTAGCATCCCAGCACAACACAACACATTGCCAACTCCCGTTCCTTTGACCCGTTTCTGTTGCTTAAGTGAATGTTGGAAACAAGTCAAAAGGAAGTTCCTTGACTTATTAATTGGCTACACGTTTCCCTTACGGTTTTCAGGGTGAGACTAGCCAATGGACGTTCTAATTCCTTAGAACGTCCACCCGTTTCTCTGTGGTTCGCCCAACAGCTACCAGGAACCAGTACTGTGCATAGAAACAACAGTTTCAGCAATGAGCACGATCAGAAACACGCAAAATTACGTGTATCTAACCATGGCCCAATTACTGGCTTATCAGCGGGCGTACACGGAGAGAGGGTGGGGAGTACACGGGCGAGAGGTGCAGGTGGGGATGAGAATGCGGAGCATGGAGTAGTTCCCAACTTCGTCACTTCGTTACTTCGCTTAGTACTTCGCTTAGAAATGAGAAAGTTCGTGAGTTTGATGGAAAAGTGTGAAAGTTCGTCATTTCAACGAAGAACTGGGAAAGCTCGTCACCTCCACTAAATTCTGGTGAAAGCTCATCACTTCCGTGCGCATGCGTGGCTGGCGATGGTGTGGCGGCTGTGCATCTTACCTTTCGTTCCTACCACCACCACCATCGCGTCCCGCTCAATTCCCCCACCTGACGCTCAACGATGCAGACACGATTTCGGGCACTGACATTGGCGATTAGAAGATTCATCACTACGTGAGAAATTTGTGTCGCAATCTACATAAGCACTTGTGCCTTCTGACGCGCAAGCCAACAGATGACCGCGCCCCTTGTGTTACCGCTATTCCCCGCAAATCATCGGTCAGCGACTCCTTGGTGCGTCAAGACGTGTATTGATGCATTGTTGATGGATTGAATTACAGCTGCCAGCCTTCAGTAAGAACACAGTTCTACATCATGCTCTGTCTCGCTCAGGGGACGTAAAAATGTCGACACAGTACTCGAGAGCCGACCTTGAGCTGGTTAATGGCTTGGCGGACTTGTATTGCGATACAGGCCCTTTGTCTCATCGAAGGTCTGGGACTACCGAGTCTTATGGGTCGTGTCCATCGTTGTCGTTGCATTTAGGCTGAAAAGTTCATTCTACTTTATGATATTACACTTGTATTAACACTAGTTTACTTGAATACATCTGTGTTTTGTTAGTAAATCTGAGTCGCGGAGTCCACCTCTTTAGCGCCCAGAACGCGCCCGCGGAAGTGCCACTCGTTATTCGAAGGGCAGCACATGAGATGCTGATGGCGTGCGAAGTGCTGCTGATGCGGACACATGTGCCGCTGTTCTAATTTCACTAAGTTTCACCGTTGGTTCCAGCTGGCTGCCCATGCACTCTCCACATGTATGGCCACAGTCATGTGGTTATTCTCACTGTGTTCAAGTGACGAGCTTTCATGGTGTGCAGAGGAAGTAACGAAGTTCTACTAAATCCAGCTGAAGTCACAAACTTTCACGGAATACAATCAAACTCACGAACTTTCTCATTCCTAAGCGAAGTAACAAAGTGACGAAGATGGCACGGATCCCGGAGGATGTGCGAGTGGAGGCGGAGCGGAACGGGTGCAGCGACGGCTCTGCCGGCGGCGAAGGATACAACTATGCGGTGGGCACAGAGTGAGACGGGGGTGCCAAAAAAGGGTGCGCAGGGCAGCGCAGGTGGATGCGGGACGGAACGGCGTGGCCAGCGCAGCACTCGTGTGGACGACACGTGGAGCGGGCTCGGGCTCGGGTGGTGGCTGCACGGAACGGGCGTGGCAGCGCACAGGGGGAGGCCGCAGTAGCGGAGTCGACGCGGGGTGGGACGGGCATGGGGAGAAGATACAGCATCGAGGGAGGGGACGGGATGGGCATGGGGCGGTGTGGAGGTGGCGCCGTGGTGACATGGCAAGTACGGAGGGGCGCGCCGGTGTGGGACGGGTGTGTGTGGCACTGTGAAAGGGCAGTCGTGGAGTATGCGGGCAGGCATGGGAGCACAGAGGGAGGGGCAGCCAGAGAGTGGTCGCAGGACGGGCATGCCTGCAACGCGCCGGCCGCGGACCCAGGTGAAACGCGCGTAGCACGATGCGAGGGCCTTCGGCGAAATAGACCCGGGATGGGACGAGCGGGGCAACTCAATGCGGAAGCACGAGTGGTGAGCCTTGGGTGCGGGCGGGACACAGACCGGGACGTGTACCAGAATAGTGAGCACAGGCAGGCGCAGTGAGGCGACTAGGTATGCATAGTGCTTTCGCTGTGCATTCCAGGCCGATGCCATACAAAATCCAAGCTAAGCGCAGCCCCAAGATCCAGAAAAAGGGCAGAAATCCGAAACAAGATGTCGAGAGACTGAAACCATGCCGCCCACTCGATACCGAGTCCCAGGTCTGAGTCTTTAGGTAGCGCACGGGTGGGGAAGATCTAATTTTCTTATGGCATTGCCCTGCTGCCGTTTTCAACCGGATGCTTTCGTCGTTGCTGCCAGTCATTGGAAAATTGGATGTTGGGTGGCTAGAGTTTGAGAAGAGATTTTAGTGAACACACTATCCAGTACACGAGATCATCAGGCCCAGACTAGATCGGGAAACACAGCCAGAGAAAAGGTCCTGAGAGCCCGGTGGTGGGAGGAAGGAAGAGGTGATGTACATCAACATCAGTAAATAATTGCACAGCTTCTCTCTGCACGTCAAACATGTTAGCCTAGGTCGTGTCAACACAGAGCAGATTCCGGGTTCTGAGGTGACGAGGGCGACTGAAGCACGAAGAGTTCCAAACAAATAAGCCTGGAGTTTAGACTAGAATAGTGTAAAGTACAGGAAAATAACTACAGCTTATATACTAAAGTCCCTAGGGGTTTGTAAATTAAGGTACAGTGTCCAATGACAACGGACAAGATTAATGCGAAGTAAATGAAGGGGTATATGAACGTAGAGGGGCGATTGGGAACCCGAAGGTCGGGAAACTGATCTTAACCGTTTGGGATCCTAATACGGTATCCTAGTTCGATTGATCAGATAGTTGATCTGATCAATGATCGGGTTGTTCGGGTTCTGGAAGTAAAATGAAAAGATGATTCATGACATTACCCCCCCCTCTAGGTGAAACCCACCTTGGGTTTCACAATCGATGCCGCTTCTTGTTCCACAGGTCCTGGCCTGTGATGACCCACTTCCATCCATGTGCGGTCTCCCTTAGAGCTGCCGGGTACTTCTCATAGAAGTCTTCAAGACATTCGGTAGAATCCCCCAAGTGCTCCAATGGTTCCCAGGTATTATCCTCGGGTCCATAACCCTCCCATCGAATGAAGTATTGCAAAGCGTTTCCGCTTTTTGTTGAGGCGTATCTTCAGTACCCTCGGCAATCTCATAGAGGTCAACCCTGTCCACCACATCCGGCAGAGGGGGGTCATCATGGTGCTGATGAGCGGCCACCGGTGGAACCCAGGGTCGAAGGAATACGGTGTTAAAGACCGGGTGAACCTTCCAGAAGTTTAAGCTCATAGGAGATGGCTCCAACTTTACAGACGACCGTGAAGGGACCATAGCACTGAGCTTCGAACTTCTTCGTTGGGTGATGTGTGACCAAATTCGCTCCAGAGAGGTACACCTTATCGCCGGGTTTATAATCGGGGTCTGGCTGTCATTTGGCATCGTAGAACCTTTTCATCGTTTCCTGCGCTGCTTGCATGGCGGCCCCCACTTCCTCTCGGACCTTCGACATCCGGGTTGCAAATTTCATTGCATCTTCAGTCGGTGCTTCAAGACGTGGTTCCGTGCCCTTTCGCGGATGGAACCCCATGGTCACAAAGAAGGGGCTGAAACCCATAGTCTTGCTAACCTGGTCGTTGTGGTTGAATTCCGCCAGAGTCAACCAGTCCGCCCAATCGTCCTGCAAGAAGTTGGTGAAAACCCGAAGATATTGCTCGATGTTTTGGTTGACACGTTCGGTCTGTCCATCGGTTTGCGGGTAATAGGCCGTCGAGGTGTTCGACTTTATGCCCAGGAGCTTCAACAGATCCCGCATGAAGTGTCCCACAAACTGCGTCCCTCGGTTGCTAATCACCACCTCGGGCAACCCGAAGTCTTTCCACACATGGTCGCGGTAAATGCACGCCATCCCTTCTCCTCCCAAGTGCTCAGTGCAAGGCACCACCCGGATTCCTTTCCCTAGTTGATCCACTATCACCACGATAGAGTCATACCCATTACTGACGGGCAGTTTGGTGATTAGGTCCACCGAAACATTCTGCCACACTCTCTCCGGAACCGCGTTAGGATGTAGTGGTCCTCAGAGCTTGGAGGGAAAGAGCTTTGTCCTCTGACACACGGGGCAAGCTGAGACGTATTGTTTAGCGTCCGATAGCAGAGAGGGCCAGTAGTAGTTCTGGGGTACTAGTTCCGCCGTTCGGAATTGTCCCGGTGATAAGCAGGCTATCTGGCCTTGCCTGGAATCTTGCTAATGTTGGGATTCCTGTGCATTACCAGGTTAGATGTACATCTCCAGGATTAACATGAGTCCCGAATGGTTAATCAGGCACATCCTGCATGAGGGCTTAATCAGCCTGCCCGAGAGAACATTAATCAGAACCTCCCATACTGATTAAGGCTCGATTCAATGGGTTTAATTAAAGAGTCCTTATAATCACTTGATTAAGGCTCTGTGGGGCCAACAAATATTAGGGAACTTAAACATCCACTCTGAAGAACAAGTGTCTATCAGCAGAGATAGATCTGTGGGATTTAATCACCTTGTTGTGGTTGATTTGGACTATTCTGGGGACGTGTCTGGACACATGATAATCACCGATCAATGTTGCTATCCCAATATGGGTTCTTGACTCGGGCAAGGCTTCATCGGTGTATATCTCAACAACTACTGGGCGGTTCGGGGAGATTAGGGTATCTACAGAAAGCTGATACCCAACGCTCCTTGAATCTGAAGGTGTTAATCAAGGGACTTTGACCATTAATTTGGTTCAGCCCCGTTACCATCCCAATTTGGGTGCTTGGCTTGATCGGCAATTGACGAGGTTATATCTCGGGAACCACTTGGCGGATTAGGGAGTTCTGGGTGTCTACAGAAATGGGAGACTCAGTGCTTTCTGAATCCAATGGTCCGAAGGGCAGGACAACTCTATTTGGCTTGGAAGTTCAGTCGAGTCAGACAACCGATCGGAAACAAGGAGTTAAATGGCAGATCTTTAGCTTACTCAGGTAGTGTAATTAGAATAGTGTAAGCGTAAATGTACAGTATATAAGGAGGGCAGTTCTAGCATGAACGCACTACTGCAGTGGTGGTGGCGCAGGTGCTAGATCCTAGTCTCATAAAGAGACTTGGATCTAGTGCTTGTGGCACTAACATTGGGGTGGCACAGGAGCTAGGTCCTGGTCTCAATTAAGAGACTTGGATCCAGGGCTTGTGTTACAACGGGTAGTCCGTGCTTGTGATCCTGGACTGGTTCTATTAAGAGCTTTGCTTCGTTTGCACAATGTGATTAATATGTCTTGCCTTCGGTGGAAGTAAAACACATAATTTGGGATTGCGATTAAGATGTGTGAAGGGATTTGGGATTTGGATTGAGAACACTGCACCACTACAGCAGCCTTGGAAGGCTTATTATTTGGGATTATGGGATACGGTCGAAAGGGACCTTAAACAATCAGCAGCCTTGGAAGGCTTATGTTTCGGATTGGTGTTAGATTGATGCACTCGGTTGGCTATGCCAAGAGAGGGTCTTAATCCCACCACAACAGTCTTGCATGCCATTGGTCAAGGGCTCTCGTTCCGAGCGCTTGATTAAGGGCTTCAACCAGTCGAACTGAAGTATCTGTGTCCCTTTTCTACTCCTTCACATTCTTGTGAAGAAGTCTAAAATGCATGAATACTCGTCGGCACGTCTAAGCTTGTGCAACCAGGGGGAACAAGGATGTGGATTCGGTTAGTGGTTGTGGCTTGTACTGCTGCATTCCGCTCGTCGGTCCATGTTATCAGCAGTACTCCAGCTTTAGACGGACCGAGGCAAAGCCTTTCACCGGATGTCCGGAGATGTAGTCGTCGTGGTCACCTGTAGACACCACCCACCGCCTGATATACCAGGCAAGACTATACATGAATGTTGCCTGGTATTTCAGGGAAATTGAGTTCCATGGAAACACCTCCACAACATCCATCACATCCATCCGCGCCAAATTTTGGCAGAAACACCAGTTTCCACTGCTTCCACCACCCTTATCGACCCTTCATTAGCAGGTCAGTAAATTTGTTACCCTTATAAAAACTTCCACCACATCCACCAAACAGATTTTTTGACTGGGAACGCCTCCACCACATCCACCAAAATGGGGTCAGTGCAATTTTGTGACCCGGAATGCTTCCACCATATCCACCAAAACGGGTCAGTGAATTTTGTGACCCCTGTAAATTCTATCGCATCCACCAACGAAGGGTCAGTACATTTTGTGGCCCATACAAATTCCACCACATCCATCAAACAGGGAGTCACTATATCCGAGTCACACATCCACGTGGTATCTCCACCACATGATACTTCCACCCCATCCACCACCTGGGCAGTCCTGGGGGTATTTCGGCATACCAATGCACGTGACTTCTGGTGATCCTTCCACCACATCCATCTCCTTGCCGAGGACCTATTCCGGTATATCTGTGCACGTGACACTTCCACCGCATCCACCACTGCTGGCAGTGTAGTAGGGTATTCCAGCATATGTGCACGTGACTTCTGTCAATCCTTCCACTGCATCCACCTGCTCACGTTTTGGGATATTTATGCACATGACACTTCCACCCCATCCACCACCAGCTGGTGGGCGTATTCCAGCCTGGTCTTTCACCTCATCCACTTGTGAGGTGCATTGCATATGCACATGACATGCATCTTTCCCTCCACCTATATTTTTGTATATCCATATACATGACGCTTCCACCAGCTAAGGTAGCAGACAAGCCTTATTGACCAGATAGCCTCAAATTGACCTTCCATCAAACCAAAATAAAAATCCTGGCTCAATGATGTTCAGGCCCACCCATCCATAGTCAAAGTTTGTATAAATAAGACGAACTGCGAGACTAGTTCTGAAATGATTAAACTTGTTTCTCAACATAAATCCTTCGAAATTTTTGAGAACGTTCTTCAAATACATTGACAGAAGTGGTAACCATGCTTGTCTGTCCACTACCTTATTTCAATGTGGCTTCCACCGCATCCACCATCTGGCCCTTCCATGACATCCACCATCGAACAAACACAATATATTTTCATGTTTCCACCACATCCACAAGGCTTATTCACATCCATCAGACCAAGAAATTCAATCCCATTGTATGAATATCGGTGTTACAGCGTATGTAGTTGTGAGTAATTTTTTTTTTCAAAACGGGCGGCGGCAGCAGCAGAGCGTATGAGGATCCCCAGGGCAAGCCAATGGATGCAGCAGGGTAGGCGAAGGGAGCGGGAGAGACTACTCATATTCAGAGTCCGACCCCGACCCCGAACCCCCGTCGAACTTGTCGCTGTCCTCGTCCTCCACCTCAGTAAGGGTCTTGGACGGCTTGGGGGGCTTGGAGGGGCCAGCAGTGCCTGTGTTGGCAGCAGCCATCCATTTGGCTGCCTTCCTAGCCTGCCTGGCCTCGTACTCCACAGACCCCAACCTCGCTCTCTCATCACGAGCATGCTGTTCCGTTTTCCGGCGTTGGAGATACCACTGCTTGTTCTGGTAAGACAGTGCAGGGTCCTCGAGGTCAGGGGTCGGGGTGCGCTCGTGGGCGGGTGGGGCGGGGTCTATGACATCGACGGGGACGATGGTTTTTCCCTGCCCAACATTCTTGAAGGCAGGCTTTGGCTGGGGACGTGGGGGAGGGGTGGGGGAGGTAAGGTGTTGGAATGGCGCGCACATGACCTTCTTTGACTTGGAGTCCTCAGACTCCTCATCGTCGTTGTCGAGTGCTGACTTCCTCTTGTGCTTCCTCTTGCCATTGGTCGTCGTCTTCTCCACCACCTCCTTCTCCTTCCCCTTCTCTGTCTCCTTCGCCTTCCCCTTCCCTTGCCCCTTCCCCTTCCCCTTCGCATTCCCCTTCTCCCCACCCTCAGACACCTTCTTCGCCTTCACCTTCTTCTTCGGCTGCTCTTCCACCACATCCACCACTTTCCCTTCCACCGCATCCACTGCTTTCCTGGCCTTTTTCTTGGCCGGCGCTTCCACCGCATCCATCCCCTCCACCACTTCCTCGTCTGTCGTGTCCACCATCTCCTTCGACTTCTGCTTCCTGCTCCCACGAGCAAGCTTGCTCGAGCGAGCTGCCACTGGCTTGTCTTCATCCCCCTCTTCTGCCTCCCTTGCCTTCCCCGCGTCCCACTTGCTCTTCCACATCCTGTAGTTCCTCTCCTGCCCGGGGAACTCCTGCAAGAGATGGTGGTGCTCGTCCTCCGCAATGTCGCACCAGCCGGCCGTCCCCGCCTTGAGTCTGTCACACATGGTGTTGATGGTGTCCGCCCCACCTGTGCCAAGGTTGGACGTGGCGACCCAGGGCATGTTCTCGACCCATCCAAAGAACCGCACTCCATCCCGGCCTCGATTTTCTCGTGCATGTTCTTGTACTCCACCTGAACGGTTGTTGTCCCAAACATCTCGTCTGCTCAATTATCAGCTGCATTCGCTGTTTTATTAAGGTGAAACGAAGACTCACTCAAGCCCGACCGGAACATTTTGGCTACTTGGGCCCTTTTGCTCTGCCCCTTTGGCTTCACCGCCTTGTCTAATGATGCCCAGCACTGGAACGCCAGCGGAAGTGCTGTTGTGGGCATCTTGAGGACATCGGGAACGAACTGGCCTGTGGCGGAATTGCAGTAGAGGCTGGGGGTAATGGTGTTGTTGACACTTGCACCGGTGATGACAAAGAAAGACCGTGCGCCCGTGCATTGCTCCAGGGATTGCATCTATTCCACAGTTAGCTTCCACCACATCCACCTTCCACCGCATCCACTCACCTCTTCGAAGATCTTGTCGCACGTAAACATCACGTCCTGTGCAGCGGCACGTTTGGTGGCGTGCTTCCCGCTCTCATGCTGCTTATCGAACGCAATGAAGTCGGCCTTGAGGGCCTTGAGCTCGTCCTCGGTCCAGGCATCTACTGGCTCGTCCCTGATGATTGCCTTGACCTGGTCAAGGCGCTCGCCTGGTGGCTTGCCTTTTTCAATGTCAGTCAAGAGGTGAATGAAAAAAGCAATTAAAAAACGAACCCTCGTTCAGCTCAGCCGTTCGCCGCCAAATCTTCGCCTTGAACTCATTGTACCCCCCGCTTTTTCTTCAACTTCCCCGAGCTCCCTATCATGGCCTTGACATCCTCGAGGGGCACGCCATGCGCAGTCGACAGCTCCGCCGCCTTTGCAGCTGCGTCGGCAATCCAAGCCTCCAAGGCCTTGGCCACAGCACCGCGTGCATCCTTCCGCTGCTTCCTCCACAGCTGGAGGCTGTTTGCCATGGCAGCCGCCTTTCCCCTCTCCAGCTCGGCAGCACCCATGTCGTCATCGTCGCTGCCGTTTTCGAGGTTGAGGGGGTCTTCATCGCTATCATCTGCCCTGTCCTCCCCTGCAATCTTCTTGGGGGGTGGAGGCGGGACAGGCTCCTCTGCGGGTGTCTTGGGAGGCGGGGCAGGACTCTCCTCCCCCTCCTTCACCAGCTTCTTGGGAGGTGGGGGCGGGATGGGCGGCGGGTCTGACAAACTGGTGGCACGCTCCTCCTCCATGGGCATCTGGGGAGGTGGGGTGGGACTCTTCTCCCCCTCCACTGGCTTCTTGGGAGGCAGGGGTGGGACGGGCGGCGGGTCTGGCAAACCGGTGGCACACTCCTCCTCCATGAGCATCTGGGGAGGCGGGGTGGGACTCTTCTCCCCCTCCACTGGCTTCTTGGGAGGAAGGGGCGGGATGGGCAGTGGGCCTGGTGAACCGTTGGGGCGCTCCTCCACGGGCGCCTTGGGAGGCGGGACAGGACTCTTCTCCCCCTCCTCCACTGACTTCTTGGGAGGCGGGGGCGGGACGGGCAGCGGGCCTGGCAAACTGTTGGGGTGCTCCTCCTCCATGGGCGCCTTGGGAGGCGGGGAAGGACTCTTCTCCCCCTCCTCCACCAGCTTCTTGGGAGGTGAGGGTGGGACAGCAGTCTGCAGGGGCGGGACAGGCAGGCTTTGCGCACCACCAGGGCGGTCCTCCTCCACAGGCTGTTCGGAGGGCTGCTCGGCAAGCTTCTCGCCACGCGGGGGTGACTTGTCATGCTCCTCGTCCTCGGGGACGCTCTTGGCACGCTCCCTGCGCTCTGTAGTTGAAACATCAGTAAAATGATTTTCATGTACAAAAAAAAATCACCTTTGTCCTCTTTGCCCAGCTCATCGGGCTCATCATCCTCCTGTGCTTCAGTGTCGTCCTTGTCCTGCGGGGGGGCGAGACGAGGTACCATGCCCAATCATCGCGATGGGTGAAGCCTGGCAAAGGGATGGTGTGCTGGGTGTGCTGGGTGCAGCCTGGCGATGGGATGGTGTGCTGGGTGCTCCAGGCGTGTAGGCAGGGGGAGCAGCACTTGGTGCACGACAGGGGCGATTGGGTGTCGACGGGGTTGCCAGATGTGAGCAATAGTATGGGGGAGATGACATCGATGTGCACGAGAATGATGAACACCGTCATGTGATTACGCTTGCACACGAACTCATGTGATTACCCGGCACCACCAAATTGGTGTATTTCCATTGTGTCCACGGACACCAGACTACACTCAACTAAGCAGATCTCAAGGTCCTCCTCGATAAGGAGAATGTGGTTCTAATCAGGACTACCATTGACGAGCTCGTTCGGCATCATCCTTCTCTGAAAGCTCCTGTTTTCGACGCCTTGAAAGCGACTTTGAGCTAGATTGAGGTTCTCGGGCTACAGGTAAATGTACCCCTGGGTACCATCCCAGCGAGTGACTGGGACCTCATCCAGCTTTGGTATATACAGTGCTTCAGCAACACGCCCCCTTTTCTCATCCTCTTTCATCTGCTGGTAAAGCGCCCACTCAACCTCGTAGTCCACTGGTGTGTAGTTCTTCTTGCGAGACCCCTCGCTGCGGTAGCTGGCCTCAAGATGTCTGAATCTCTTCTTCCAAGCACGATGGACACGGTTGCTGGAAGAGATTGGGTATAAGTGGTCAACCAGATTATGTATAATTTATTCACTATTCCTCATATTGGGCACGCGCCTCTTGAGCAAACTCTGCACGCAATTTAGCCACAGAAGGGTCACTCTTGGTCTCTTCTCGGAGGCTGTAGCATGTATATAACTCAACATTAGGTGTTAGAGGGTGCAAAACATACCGAGCCATAGAAATGCGGCTTTTCCCTGCTATTGCTTCGCTCTTCCTGAATCAAATGTGAGTGGAAACATGCCCCAGGGTCCTTAGTACTCACTTTTGACGATATTTGGCACAAGCGAGACGTCTGGCTGCAGGCGTACGAGATGGCGAAACTTGTGTTTTTGGGTGTTTTTTTGCGCTCACTGGGGCTGAATTTAATGTTAGAGAGCTTAGTTTTGGGCCAGGGGGGTAATAGGTACATGTACCTGTCCATTGGTTCCATAATCTTGATGATTGAAGAAATTTGTGTCGTGGTTTGAGACAAAGGAGGGGGTACGTTTGGGCAAATAAACCCAAATCTGGGTCATTTCATGTTCCGAAGATAAATCTCTGAATAAATGGCGCAAAAATCTAGATTTTAATTGGGGCATACCTTTAAGTCGAAAGAACAGTTCTGCCTCCTCACAATTGCGATATTGGTTGTAGTGAAGAAGAGGCATCGGGTTTTTGGGGCCAATCAGTGGGACGAGTTAGCGATCAGGCCGGGACGAGTTAGCGATCATGTAGCCAAGCTTAGATATTCAAAGATTCAGTGTGGATGCGGTGGAAATTCATTAGATTTCCACTCAAATCCCTTACAAACTCAGGTGGAGACGGTGGAAGTCATTAGAAAAATATGATTAACTGACAAATACAAAATCGAAAGTAATGTAGCTAGTTTGCAGCCTTGAGTTCGTCTATAGTAGAGTACAAGCCAGCCCCAGCCTCCGCCCGTGCGAGCCCGAGCTCCTTCTCCTCCTCCGCCTGCTCTGCACTGAGGGACGCGAAATACTCCTCCTCCGTCTTGAAGTCATGCTCAACCCAGCGGAACAGCCCTCCTGTGGTGTACTGGGTGAACAAGTAGTGGTGCTCCTTGCGGCCGATGGGAATATTGGAGCGGTAGATGGCGGCGCTGGGGATGAGGATGGTGCAGCCAGGGGGGAACTCGATGACGAGCTTGCAGTCCCATAGGACGAGATGGCCGCCTGTCTTGTAATCGAAATCCCCGAGGGCGGTGATGGCGCACAACCCAAATGCGAGATTGGCAAAGTCATGGTGGCCGAGTGCACATGTGCGAGGGCCGAGGTTGAAGGTACAGGCAGAAAAAATTCTGTTCTTGTTGAAGGGGCGATGGAGGTGGGTGTAGCGAGCGTACAAGAGGGACATGTATATAACATAGAAGTCGAAAAGCCGCGGTGCCCAGTTAGCAAAAACACCTGCGAAACAGTTAATAAGGCAAAATGAGTGGTGGACTGTGGCATACCAGTAGCAAAGCCAGCAAAGCGGATGAAAGCAGGGAGTGCAGTCAAGCAATTGAGGATGCGGGTGTTCTCCACTCCATTGACGAGCACCCCAGGATGCTTCTGACCACCACCCATGGAGTCGCCCTCGGTGAGCTGTGGGAAGTTTCCGCGCCGGTGGGAGCAACACTCCTCTGAAACACAGCAGTCCCGGAGTGCCGCCTCCATGGCAGCAACAGCGGGGTCATGAACATTGCGCATGAAATTGGGGTCATCCGGCATGCCACCGAAGACGGCGCAGACTTTCTGGGCAGTGTCCACGATCGGTCTGCTGGTGCTGGAATAGAAGATGAGAGAAAGGAATATAAGGGGAGATGAAGGACGCACGGGCCATGGTAGGGAATATACTGGAAGCCCTGGAAGCGGCGCTGAGGCCCGAAGAAGTCTGGGAGACGGTGGGTCGGGGCTACACTGTCTTCCACCATGCCTGCCTCCTCCTCCTTGCACACACCATTGTCCCGGTAGCCGATCCATCCGGTAGAGGCGATGCGAACCTTCCTTATCTTGAATGGGGCCTGGATGGGTGACAGGGATTTGGTGAAGTGATGGGGATGACGGGGGCACACATCGAGGAGTATGTCGGTCTTGAGCTTGGTGGTAGCTCGCTGCGCATTGTGTTTGCGCTTTGACTGCACCTTGTCATGTGCCTGGCGGCCAGTGGGAGCAGTGGAGACAGAGGGGGTGGCACTGGAGGTGGAAGCCGTGGAGACAGAGGAGGCAGGGCTGGAGGTAGAAGCCGTGGAGGTGGAAGCCGTGGCAGGAACCCAGGTTAAGGGCGACAGTGAAGAGACAGTGCTGATGGCACTGAGGGGTGGGCCACTGTCTAGCTCACTGAGGTCTTTGTCAGGACGCCCAGTGCTGAGCTGGAGGGAGTGGACGACAGCAGCGGCAATATCGAATGTGTGAGTGCTGATTTGTTGCCACTCAGAAAAGGTACGGCCGGTGTGGGTGGTGCGGAACAGGAACACATCAGTGTCTGGATCATCAAAGCCTGGATGGAATGGGAGTCAGTAAAGACAGTGGCAAGGGATTCTGGGCACAGATTCCACAAGCATAAGGACAAGTGGCACTACAGGGGCCATTGAAGAAAAAAATTGCCCAGCTTGTGAGTTCCATGCAAGGATCTCACAAGCTGGAAAGACCACACGTCAACACCGACAAGAACGAGCGGATCCCCGGCAGGAGTTCCAGCACGCATTGTCATTGACAGTGGGAGAAGAAGCATGGTCCCAAAAAGGAAGACGATCAAAATTACCTGGTGGTGGCATTGGTGGCACGGTGCTAGGGTAAACGATGGGTGGAGGAAGAGGAGAGACGGGGAGGGGTGAAAATGATCTGCCTCCCGCCTTTTAAGGTGGAGGGAACAAAGGGGTGCTTTGTCGCTTCAGTTGATCTAATTGATTGGAATGATGGGCACAGGGTCTTCCACCGTGTCCACCATTCCACCGCTTCCACCGGTCAAGTTGATTGATTGGGAAGCAGCACTATTTCCACTGCATCCATCAACAACTACTGACAGGGCTGACGTGGTCCCCTAGCTCTTCGTTTGTTTCCTGTCTGCTTCCCCCAAAATGCCCAAGGCCGGAAAAAAGGCCAAGCCGTGTCCCAAGCCAACGGTGGTCCGTGCCCCTGTGGCTGTAACCACCCCTACTGGTGGTTCCAAGACAGTCATGAAGAACTATACACAAAACAAGCTCCAAGATGTGACGAATCGTGTAATGAAGGCGCGGATGGCCAGTAAGTGAGCCTGCAAACCTAGGGACACAAAATAACACCTTCAACAGGTTTAACACCAGACGAGGCCAAGAAATTCACGCAACTGAGAGAGATGCATGACAAGGGACCTGGCTGCTCTGAAAATGAGGACATCATCACCTATGATGATGTCGTGCAGGGCAATGTCCGTGTTGAAATCAGCCATGCTGGCAGTGAGATGGAAGCCCTTGCAGCAGATTTGAATACGACAGTTAATGGTGAAAGGTGTGTTTTTCTTTTGTCTGGAGTCTGATCTCTGACATGTAAATGTAGGACTTCGCATGCTACTCGTTCTCGACAGGACGCAGTACAGCACGAGGTCCTTGGCTTCTGGGCCCAGATGAAGGCAATGACCAATGCCTACATCAAATGGGGTGCCAGCCAAGGGGAGTTCGGGCTGGACGGTAACCATACCCCACCAGCCCCGAACGAAATTGAAGGAACTTATAAGATAGAGGTGGTTGACATTTTCAGTGGGTCCTCACTGTATCTTTCATAGTTTTTGCCTCATAAGGCACCAGGTACCTACACGATGGAAGTCCCTATGACAGGCAATGACATCTACCTGTCATCCTGCTTCATGGCCCAGGGCCTGATCCCAGCGACTCCCTGGAAGCCCAAAGTCGCCTTTACTACACGCTGCCTAGAGATTTACCGGCTTGTTCATCTACGATCCCCTGGCGTCAGTATCCAGCCCTGGGTCAAAAAACACTGGCTGACCTTCATGGCTGCGAGCTGAAACCTTACGCGTCAAAAGCCTTCTCCAAGTGCTTTGATGTCTACCTCGAGATACTGCAGGTGGTGGATGACAGAATCAAGAAGGTTTTAGGTCGTGACGCAACTGATTGGCGGCTAAAGAACTGTTGGTCGGTATGTACGTACAAGCTGGAGGGGGAGATGAAGATGATCTTTGAGATGCTGGTCGCCTTGGATGGCAATGATTCCCTCAAGTGCATTCTGGTCAAGGACAAGACAGTGGATGAGAATGGGGCTGCGCATGGTCGAGGGAAGGAACGCGATGACCCTCGCACTGCTGATGCCGGATGTAACTACTTGATGACGAGAGAGGATGTCGATAAGTGGTTCAAGGAGGTCTTGGCCACGCTTGTTAAGCGTCCGGTACGGTTTCCTCCTCTAATTTCAGCGATCAGCCTGATTCCTTTCATCCCAGAGGAGCAAGGACAAGGCCGAAGATACTGAATGCCAGGAGCATTGGAAGAACATGTCCGAAGAGCCGACAGCGAAGATGTGGGGAATTTTCGATGAGACCGGGGTTTTCCTGGCACTCTGCCGCCACGGTTTCGTCCTGCTCGTCGCTGACATGGTCAGGAGCAGAGAATTGTGAGTGCTTCGTTGATTTCCACCGTCTCCACCGTCTCCACCATTTCCATGGACATGATGGAAGAGAATGATATTGATACTCTGTTTAGAGCAAAGTATGGCCTCGCTATAACCAATCAGCTTCTCCAGGCTTTTGGACCAGACCTTGGGATTGGCTACGGCTGCGGTTTCTCGTCGACAGTGAGGGACTTGCCCCTTGGACCGCTGGCGGAGGCCATGAACTTGAAGATGCTCGTTGGAGCATTCCATGGCCATGCTCACAATCGGAGCTGTCAGCTAAAGCATCTAGAGACATATGTCCTCGGTCTCGGGCTAGAAGACCTGGAGATATGCGAGAGGTTCTTCTCAAAGTCTAATGGGCTTGTATGGGCCATCCGGTATGCGAGTGTCTTTCATCGCCGCCAGGCAATTGTGACATATCTCGTACATATGGATACCTTTGAGACATATGCCAACCTGAGTATGTTCCCCATTGGTGTCAAGTGCAATGAACTAATGACAATGCTCTTGTTAGGTACTTTCCTTGTCAACAACTATAAGCAGGCATTGGAGCAGATCGACCTTGAGGACTCTCTCAAGTTTGCAATGGACCAGGCTGGGATCTCCGGACCTGAGGTCTTCGAGGAACAGCTGAAACAGGAGCAAGAGTATTTACGGGGCCTGTCCAAGGAACCAGAAGCAGAGACTGACCAAATGGAGTACTATACAAGGCTTGTTCATCTTGCATCCCGGAAGTGAGTGCCAAGTTCATGTCCACACTGAATCTGACATCAGAATCTTCCACCTTTCTCATTGCATGTTCCTTCCATCGTATCCATCATTCCACTTGCCCATCCACTCCATCCTTCCACTACATCCACCCACCACATCCACCCACCGCATCCACCACATCAGAGAAAGATATGACACAGTTCATCAGGAAGTATCCACAGCCAATGGAACTGCATGCTGGCACGCCAAAGAGAATTACAACTGGGCAGTGCAGGCAGTGTAGGAGATGGAGAAGAAGATGGATATCTTAGTCCGGTGGACGGTGGACGACGAGGAATACAATAATGCAGAAGCGCTGGTGGCCTCTAGACACTACTGTCTGGCCCTGAACAAGCTAGAGGAGCTGGTGATCAAGAGACTGTTTGAGCTCACCAAGATGAATATGTCTGGAACAGGTATGTGGTGGTCGATGATTTTTACTTCACACTAATACGTCTCCAAGGGTATAAACTTCGGAAGCACATTGCAAAAGCTCTGCAGACCCGGTCCAAGACCATCAGGACTGCCCTGGGTCGATACAATGCCGCTGCTACCTCACTGGATCCTCCTTGCCGCACCTTGAAGTGGGAAGAGGTGGTGGAGTTCACTTTTCTCTCTGATTTTGACCTCCTTCGAGATCCGGAGGGGAATGCTGCCATCTGTCCCTGGGCCACCCCTGCCGCCAGAGCTCTCATGGACACCCACTTCAAAATTCTCAGAGCCAAGAAGGAGATCTAATGCCTGAATATTGAGATCCGGAGGCTGGTAACCTATATTAGAGACGAACGGGACTTTTTGGTGGCAAAAGAGGAGGAGATTAGGGAGACAGACCCAGATCTTGCCTTTTTTGTCCACAGGTATCGTATGGAGCGAGGGCGCTTTGATGATACCCACATGAAGAGGCTCAGGAAGCTACAAGCCACTTACAAGGAGCAGTTCACAGGCACACTCAAACCAGGGGTTCATCGCAAGGAGCCTGAAATTCCAACACCAATGGTGGTTGATGATCAGCAGGCCCAGAGGGAGGCGTTGGAGGCAGAAATGCACAGGGTTCTGGCTGGTGGAGGTGGGGAAGACAATGGATGGGAGACAGATGATGGGGACGAGGAGGAGGAGGAGGAGGAGGAGGAGCTTGCCAGGGCAATTGAGACAGTGGTTGCATTGGCCACTGACAAGGACGAAGCAGACTAGTGTCCTTTAACAATAATAATTGATGGAGATGGTGGAAATGGGGGCAGAGTCTCTAGAACCGGGTGATGGCTGGGGTAGAAGTGTCACGTGTACCAGGCTGGAATACGCTAACCAGCTGGTGGTGGATACAGTGGATGTGTCACGTGCACAGATATACCGGAATAGGTCCTCGGTGAGATGGATGTGGTGGAAGGATCACCAGAAGTCACATGCATTGGTATGATGAAATACCCCCAGGACTGCCCAGGTGGTGGATGGGGTGGAAGTATCATGTGGTGGAGATACCACTTGGATGTGTGACTTGGATATAGTGACTCCCTGTTTGATGGATGTGGTGGAATTTGTATGGGCCACAAAATGTACTGACCCTTCGTTGGTGGATGCGATAGAATTTACAGGGGTCACAAAATTCACTGACCCGTTTTGGTGGATATGGTGGAAGCATTCCGGGTCACAAAATTGCACTGACCCCATTTTGGTGGATGTGGTGGAGGCGTTCCCAGTCAAAAAATCTGTTTGGTGGATGTGGTGGAAGTTTTTATAAGGGTAACAAATTTACTGACCTGCTAATGAAGGGTCGATAAGGGTGGTGGAAGCAGTGGAAACTGGTGTTTCTGCCAAAATTTGGTGCGGATGGATGTCGTGGAGGTGTTTCCATGGAACTTGATTTTCCCTGAAATACCAGGCAACGTTCGTGTATAGTCTTGCCTGGTATATCAGGCGGTGGGTGGTGTCCACAGGTGGTCGTGGTGTGCCCGTAGAATCCGGTGTCGTAGATCTCCAGTTGGGGGAACGTATACGGTTCGATACCGGGTTACGAACTCGTCCTCGTGTTCTTCCCAGCCCTCAGCCTTTTCTTCTAGTGCTTTCTTCACCACATCTTCCCAATTAGCTTTCCCAGCCTTGATGTCCTCCATGAATTGATCACCCGCCGTGTCGTCCAAGACCGCCGGCATGGCTTTCAAACATTCCTCCCCGTCCATCCTCCGGAAGTACTGTTCCGGCAGCAGCACAAGATTCGAATTATCCTGCGCCCCCTTCTCATGACTGCTTCGCCTCAAAAGCGCATCGGTTTTCGTGTGTTGTTTTCTGGGTTTGTGAATGAGCGCGAAGTCGTATTCGCTGAGTTCCAAAGACCACCGGGCCTGGTGTCTATTGAGTTTCTTCGTGGTGGTGAAGTACTCCAGATTCTTGTGGTCGGTCCAGATCTCGAATTTCAGCTGACTGTCCTGCAGATAGTGTTGCCATTCGTAGAGGGCCCGCATGATCGCCAACATTTCCTTGTTGTGGATGTCGTAGTTTCGCTCAGTGTCATTTAGTCCCTTGGACATAAACACAATCGGAACCCAGACCCCGTCCTGGCACTGTGTCAAGCATGCCCCCATGGCGTAATCCGAGGAATCCGCCCTCTACCCGCCATTCCCCAACGTCCGTTGGTAAATGCAGTACGGGTTCCGATGTTATGGCCAATATTAATTGGTCGAACACATTCTTTTCCCGTTCTCCCCACCTCCACTTGTAGTCCTTCGGGGTGAGACAAGTTAACGGCTTCGCGTAATCCCCGAATCCTTTGATGAAGTGTCAGTAGAAATTGAGGAACCCGAGGAAGCTTTTTATGTCTTTGACATTCCTCGGGTTTGCCCATTGTCGAACACCCTCAACTTTTACAGGATCCATCCGAATTTTCCCATCCCCGACGATCACTCCCAGATATTCGACCTCTCTCTGTTAGAACTCGCATTTCTCGGGTTTCAGGAATAACTCATTTTCCTGAAGAATCCGCAATACCTCCTTAACTGTGGAGCAGTGTTCTTCCAGATGTTCCGAATAGATGAGAATATTGTCCAGATAAACAATAACCCGTCCTTCCGCGATAAGATCCGCAAAGATGTCGTTCATCATGGATTGGAAGGTGGCCAGTGAGTTCGTAAGGCCAAAGAACATAACCAATGGTTCCCACAACCCTCAGTTTGTGATGAACGCGGCTTTCTCTTCATCCTCTTCCTTGATCCGGATATTGTTGTATCCCCATCAAACGTCCAATTTAGTGAACCAGGTTGCCTTACGGAGCATGTGCATGATCTTCGAGATCAACGGAAGAGGGTACCGGTTCTTGATGGTAAGAGAGTTCAACTTCCGATAGTCCTGAACGGGCCGTAGTTTCCCATCCTTCTTCTTCACAAAGAAGAAAGGGGAGGCCCATGGCGATTTCGAGGGGCAAATATGTCCGGTTTCCACATGTTCTTTAATGAACACATCCAATTCCACCCGTTCTGGAACCGACAAGGGAATACTCCGCCCCTTCACAGGTTCTGTGCCGGGTTTCAACTCTATCGCGCGGTCCCACTTCCATCATTCCGGTAGTGTGTCAAAGTCTTTTTTCTCGAAGACCCCTCGAAATTCCTCCAGATAATGAGCGGGGACGCTCTCTTCCAGCGTCTTAGCCCCCTTGGCTTTGTGAGCAGCGGCTGCCAGCTTAGTGGCCACACTACACATGGCGCGGAGGTGTTCGGCATCCTGTGTGTCCAGAACGTCCTCGGGATACATCTTCGTGACGAAGATGCGGTCTCCCTCTTCCACGTCGGTGTTGTCCTCTTTCTCCCACTCTTCCCATAAGCGGGCTTGTTTGCAAGCGGCAGGACACCTGGAGAAACAAATGGTCTGTTTCTGCCAGTCAATCTCCGGGTTGTGTTGTTTCAACCAGTTGAACCCGATGATGATGTCGCTCTTCCCAGTATCCGTTACCGCAAACGAGAATATTTCGGCATGGTCCTGCATTTGGAGACGCATGCGCACAACGTGGGTGATGCGTCCTCCTTTGTTGAGGGAACCGTCCGCGTTGTAAACCAGAACCGCTACAGCTAGGGGTTCCACCTCGATTCCATGTTCATCGATGAACCGCTGGCTCATGAATCCGTTGGTAGCCCCACTGTCCAGTAACCCGACCACTGTATAACCCTTAAGGTTGCTCAGCCCTTCGAGGGTCATTGGAACCATCATGGAGTTCCCAGTGGCTCAGATATACTGTGGTGGCTCTTTCAAGTTGTCCAGTATGCCCAGAGCGTCAGGGAAGTAAGCTGTCCGGATTTCTTCCACCATTTCGTCGTCCACCTCCTGTCTTCTGGCTGGGTGAGTCCACTTGGTGATGATCTCCTGCACCTTCCATTCTTGGGCCCGCGCTCGGGTTGCAACCTGACGTGCGCTTCCGAGGGGGATTCTGCGCCATTCCGCTTTCTCCCGCTCGGGCTTCCGGGGTTTCTTGCCCCTTCGCTTAGAGTCAGAGGGAGAAACGGCTCCCTCACTCTTCTCAAACTCAGAGGGAGTCCTCGCTCCCTCTCCTTCCATCTCCACTGTGTCTTCCCCCACACCGGGTTCTTTGATAGTCAAAACAGAGAATGAATTGTTAGAAGTCGTTACAGGTGGGGGGGTATACGAGAATCCGAGGGCACAGTCTTCACTCGGATTCGTCGGCAAAATCCTCCTTCCCAAGGTGTTCCTCCATCATTTCCGTAATCAACGCCCGGAACTGGGGGTTGGTGGGTCCTCGGGTAGTGCAGTTACGGGCCATGTGCCCGACCTCTCCGTACTGGTAGCATCGGGGGACCGGCTTCTTGCTGACCGCCCGGTCTATGTCCATAGGCGCGGGCCCTGCATTAGGGGCCCCGCCAGTGACAACCAGGGGTGGGACGACGGCAACCGGGGGGTTCACGGGAGCACGTTGCTCATTTCTGCGGAAGAAGTTCCCCAGGTTCTGGTTCTGTTGCACCTTGGGTACCGTGATGGGATGATCACGGAGAGCGCCATCCATAACGTGGAAGGCGCGACGCAACCCGTCGTGCTTGATGACCGCCACCTTCCAGTCGGCATAGGTGATCGGTAGTGCGGTTTGTCCGTAGACGGACTGCAGAACCGGCTTCAGGATCCCTTGCTTGAGGAGCCAGATAAGCGTGGTTTCGTCGTAACCCGCGGTGTGTCCAGGAGCATAAAGTACTCCGTGTCTGTTCCCGCACCCTGGCGCAGCTTCTTGATTTTAGCCTGCGCAATTTCCACCTGTGCCCCTCCTTTAAAGGCATCAATGAGGTTCTTCTCGAAAACCTCGTAACTCCGATACAGCGGGGTATCGGGGTCCCTCGGGTTACGCATGGCCTGCACAACGTTGTTGGCCCATGCCGCTGCCGATCCTTCCTTCATATAGGACAGGACGAAGGCGATCTTCGCGCTGTCTCTCTCGTACATCGGGTTGTCCAGGAAGTGCAACCAGCACTCTGCCAGATAGGAGTCCACCAATTCGGAGTCTCCTTTAAAACGGGGTAGGGGCGGCGACACGGGCCATCTTCACCTGTTTAGTCTCCCTGGGCCCTCCCGTAGAGGCTCTTCCCAAGGCTACGAGGGCATCATGCAAGAGTTGTTGCAAATGGGTGTTGTCCTCGCAGAGCAGACTATTCTCTCCGCACAAGTTCCCCAGTTCCTCCTGCATCACTCCGAATTGCCCTCCCGCGTGTTGTAGGGCCTGCAGCAGGACGCTGTCCCTCTCTTCACCGGTTAGGGCGCCAAAGCTCTCCATCGAGGGGAGCACATAGTCGTTGCTCATCGTGTTACGTCCAGTCAGGTACGCCGTGTAGAGACACTATTCTTTTGTCAGCACAGAGCAGATTCCGGGTTCTGAGGTGACGAGGGCGACTGAAGCATGAAGAGTTCCAAACAAATAAGCCTGGAGTTTAGACTAGAATAGTGTAAAGTACAGGAAAATAACTACAGCTTATATACTAAAGTCCCTAGGGGCTTGTAAATTAAGGTACAGTGTCCAATGACAATGGACAAGATTAATGTGAAGTAAATAAAGGGTATATGAACATAGAGGGGGCGATCGGGAACCCGAAGGTCGGGAAACCGATCGTAACCGTTTGGGATCCTAAAGCGGTATCCTAGCTCGATTGATCAGATAGTTGATCTGATCAATGATCGGGTTGTTTGGGTTGTTTGGGTTCTGGAATTAAAATGAAAAGACGATTCATGACAGGTCGGTACATTGAGCTGGAAGGTGAGATTTTTGTTCCATGGATAGATGTACTGGCTTACTTTCAGGTCGCCAAAAAACCGGCACGCCATCTAAGATATCTACGACTTTTGGAAAAAGAAAAAAAAAAGGAATCAACACAACAGACTCGAACCTGCGACATCTTTGTGGATTCTTGGGACCGACTTAGGTTCCAGGTCTCCGGAAAAAATTAAACATCTGGGATACCTTATATGGACAGTCACCTGACTCCGGCAAATGCCGTCCCCCCCTACCCTCCCCAAAACATTAAAACGTGTTTCTTGATCGTGGATTACCAATCCGGTGAATGCCAACTCCCGGTCAGTGCCGACTCCCCTGCCCTCCCTTGAAACTCATTTCTTGATCGTGTGTTTATGTGGTTCAGGGACACGCAGTCCCAGGTTTGCGCGGAGCGCCGTTCGAATTATATATTAGCACTAAATTCATTAGATTGGCCCTTAAAAAAGATTTAAAAAATCTAATGAACACAGCCGCTATTTTCCTTCCACGGATAGACAAACTGACTTTCCGACATCTCGCCAAAATCCCGGTATCAATTGATGAAAAGAACGAGTACATAAAGTACTCGTAAATTGAGGAGCTGTGGCTGTACAACATTGTACATCAAACATGTAAGAAGGCTGAGACTGAATTTCAGAGCAATCAAACCACGAGGGCAGCTTTATGAGGAATGCTCCCTGAGAGGTAGTGCCAGCACAGCTGTAATTCCAGCCTATTACGGATGGTTTGATACAATCAGAATGGCGAGATACGTAGAGAAGACCTATAAGAAAGTTGCTGAGAAGTGCCAGAGCGCAGAAGAGTGCTGCGGGCAAATGGGAGCGAATGTGGCTAGTGGAAGAAGAGCTAGTCTGTTGTTAAGCGGCGGGGTCTGATCGGGGTAAGACCTTGTTACATAATGTGCACAGCCACACGGTATTTAAACCTCCAACCACGGGATAACCCAGTACCCAACCGCGGTTTCGAGGCTCATAAAACACAGTCGTGTTTTTCAATTCTAATACAGAGAAAATTGCCACACAGGAAAATTCGGACCGGATATGATGTGACCATGCACTGGTTGGGAGATTCAAGATTTTCAGCACAATTTATGGTGAAAAATGTTGTTTGTTTTTCAGACATTTTTCACTGAAAAAGGTAGTGAAAAACTCAAAACATTTTCACCATTTTGTGAGTTTGAGGTGAAAAATTCAAAAGGAAGCTCAAAAGAGGTGGAAAAGATTTGAATTTTTCACCACTTTTTTCAGTGAAAAATGTCTGAAAAACAAACAACATTTTTCACCATAAATTGTGCTGAAAATCTTGAATCTCCCAACCAGTGATGATGTGACTGAAGTTAGGATGAGCCTCTCCACGGCGGCTGGCACAAAACATTTGTCAACAACATAGCCACAGGACCCCGTCCCTTTCTGGCGACATCTCCGCTCATCTCCGATCTGGGCGGATCCTTCGATGGACAACATCCTCGCGTCGAAAATACAATTGGAGGCTCTGATATCGGCACTGGAGACACAGTGCTTGAATATATCTCACTTTCTGGTCTCAATTCTCCGGCACTCCTCCTTTACTGAGCACCCGATGGTTCTTGATCTCTTGACTCATTCTGACGACATCTTGAACGCTCTGCTGAAGCATCCCAAGAGTGCTCAGTCAACTCTCTCCTGGGCAAATAATATCATAAAACATAAATATGCCGCCTCTATCCGAGAACTTTCTCAAAAGAAGAATGGCTGGCATTTTGATGCACTACACGCGAAGGCGGCGCAGCTCGAAAGCTTCCACATCGAGGATATAGCTCGGGAGATTCGGGTGCTTGCTCCAGAGCTGTGGGAGCTTGTTGGCCTCATGCTGTCCGCAGATCAGCAGCTGGTGGCTAATGAAGAGGACGATATAATGATTTCTGTCGACGAGGAGCCGTCAACAGATCCCCGAACTCGAGCTGAGAGGACTGTAGAGCGGCGGGATGCTTTGATATCAATTGTGGATTATTTCTTTGCCAAGTCTATGAAACATACTCAATTCTATGTCTTTCAATTCCAGAAGCGTGTCATGATCATTAGCATGATGATGCAAAGCACAAATCAGAAGTGCAATGCCGTCGAAAGCGTGTTTGGAATTTTCCTTCATGCCTCAAATACACCTTCAAAGGTCATAGAAGCCCTCGCGCACATGGGGATCTCAATTTCAGAGCAGTCCATTGAACGCGCTGTCAAGTCCCTTTCTGTGGAGTCTTATTCAAAGCTTCGGGAGATGGGTCAATCTCTCCTTGTTAGCTATGCATATGATAATTTTGACATTGACTTTGGGGTTATTGTGCCCACAGTGGAGAAGGAAACAGACACCCTCACCCATATGACCTCTGGAGACGTTATCGCACTTGAGCATGGAGTCAAAGCCGAGCACCTGAAATGCTCAGAGGAACTCTGGCAAAAATCACCATTGAATCCCAACATCAATCTTACCACACTACCTCCACCGCGCACCGTTCGCGATCTAGAACAGCTCCATCCAGAGGCAGACCATCCATCAAATCTCACCCGTCGTGAACGATTCAACGCCTGGAAATTCCGAGAAGATATTGTCCTCATTGGCCCACAATATTTCCGCCAGTTCAGAGAACACCTCAGCAAGCCTGAAGTAATTGAACAGATCCCTGTCGTAAGGATGCGCCATGCTCCAGCACGATCCATGGACATCAAGCAGTCCACCGTGGAAGGGAATTTGAAGGTCATACCCAATCTCATGGAGCAGGGAGGGGTTGGGGATCCAGACGAGGAAGACAGTGCTGTCTGGAACAAGAATCTCAAGTCTATCGTGGCCTATGTGATTTTATTCCATGGTGATCTTGGTACAGGGGAGCGCATTATGTCTCTCCTTCAACGTCGAGCTATCGAAGCCACACCATGGCGCCGATATCAGTTCGTCATCTACGTCTTGGGTCTCTTCCATCTGAAGATGGCCTGTGTTGATGGAATTTGGCGAATCTTCATCAAACCAAAGGCGGCACGGGAGGATGTAAACAGTGTGATGCGGTTTGTAGCTTTGCACCGCCCGAAGGAGACAGGAAAAATTGGCTCCGATCCAGGGTTTCGCAGGATGCATGAGGTCATAACACATGAAGGTGTTTCCCTTCGCCTCGACGCTTGGAGAGTGGAGGTACTCCGCCGGAACCCCAAGTGGACTTCACTCGAGGAATTTGCTGCATCAAAACCATCCTTCGAACTCATTGAAGAGATCTCGAATTATCTAGCATCACATTACGTCGCAGGAGCCGAGGACCTCAACATTTTTGAGCTTCGTGAACGGCCAGCAGCAGAGCGGGATCAGCAGCACGAAAATGTCTTACAGATCCACCAGTACTTCTTGCTTTATGAAGAAATCTTGCATGCCATGAACTACGGAGATATTGGTCGCATTGAGACTTGCTTTCCGGCCTGGATATATATCTTCAAAGCGACTGGGAAGCATAAGTATGCGACACATATGGTGAAGTTCATGACAGATGTGCATTTTATATATCCTCCACCACTACGGTAACATATTTCTAGAGTATTTTCCGAGACTCAGCTGACACAGATCTGACAGACATGCTGTTCGATATAATATTCTAACAAATCCTCAAGGAGAGGTTGGAAAATTTCGAGCAGTGGACTGATGAAATCAGTTTATTATACTAGTTCTCAGGCCATTTATGGCCTATGTGACTAGTTTGCTATGATCTACACTATGCGGTGAGTGGGCTTTCGACCGGGAGCCTCCGCCCATTAAAGGGAGGTCGCGGGTTAAAACCCGTAGGGACTGTCGCACGCGCTCGCACGCGTGCTACGGCGCAGTGTCCCCGCGCCGCGTCAAAATCCCCCGCGACCGAGGTGCCCCTGTCGGAAAAATCCTATTCGTCTTGCGTCGGGTTCCGATGTGTTCCAAGCCGTCTCAAGGTCATATGCCACTACGTCACTTGCAGCGCACGATTTAGGTTACGGCAAGCAGTTCCAAGGTTCCCGAATGTCAGGACCGGTGTACGGCCATCTTTGGCAGTAGAACCGCGGTATACACTACGAGGGGGGAAACGAGGATAGCGGTAGATAGGTGGGTGTAGCAGTGAGGACGGGTGCGTAGGGGGAATGGGTCAGGAATCGGCGATGTGCGTAGGGTGGGGTGGGGGGGCGGCGTCTGGGTTGTTGAGCAAATGATCAATCTCCCAACAAAGGTGCGGTCAAACAATTAAACTTTGTCTGAAAAATGTTATCCCATACTCACAGAACACCTATGGCGGACGGGGCTCCAATTATACCAAGAAACGGGTCATAGAAGAATCCACTTTGATCCAGGTCTACCGAGATTGCTGCCATAACATCAAGCGCAACTTCGCCCTCACAGCACTTACCTCCCAACATGCTCCACCCGACATGGAGAAGACATACCAAAAAATGGCATTATACCTGCACCACAATTGCCCGAATGAGCACCAGGCCGGGCGCAAGAGCACATATATCATTCCAGATATAATTGATCAAGGACAGCATAAGATGGGCCCTACAGGAAAGGGTACAGAGGACGAGAATGAGGGGCGCGAGGAGGAAAATGATTGGGAGCAATCTATTGAGCCGGAGGATTTAGTCGACATGTAAATGTAATGTGAATCAATGATAACCATAAAAAAGGTACGGTGGAAGTAACTGGAAAGGGAGACAGCTTGAGGAACAGCTGGAGAAGCGGATGTCGAAGGAACAGGTGGAGACAATGTAGTGAATGCGGTGTTCGGGACCGGGCGTGGACGAGGGCGTGGTATCAAAGGTGTAGATGATGGGGCAAGAAGCCCCATTTGCCGTGCAGGCACTTGCATTACGGCCGCATTGAATACAAATTGCGGAGCCGGCAGTGGCACAGAGTTCTCATCCCTGTGCGGAGATACTCTAGCACGTGGAGTGGACCGCAGCTGATATTTGGGACAGGCTCGATTCGATGCTATATGTCCGAGCATCATACAATTCCCGCATCGACGGGGAGGCTTCGATGAAGAGGCGCCGGGAGTGCCGGGAGTGTTGGTGATAGAAATGAAGGCGCGCACTGGTGTGCTAGTGATTTGAGCGACGGGCTCAGGGGGAGGAATAGGTTTGTGAGTAGTAATCAGTGATAGGACACGCTCCCCGTCCTCGATGGCAGGATTCCATCGTGTCTCGCGTGACAGGTCCGCTGTAGAGGTGATTTTGAAAAAATGAGCACAGTCGACAATGCGGTCAAGTGTCTCGGTAGGACATGAAAGAACCCGCGCCGTGGTTTCGAAAGTTGGCGCGGCCGCCGATCTCAATGGTGCGCTGCTTCCGGAATTGATGAAGCTCTGCACGGAGCTCCACATCGGCCTGATCTCGGACGTAATCAGGTATACGGGAACGAGACGGTTGTTGTTTGGGTTTTGGAAGGTCAACCCGGGCGAAGTTGAGGAAGTGGCTGGGGGAGCAGAGCTCGCAGCAAATGGTGGGGAGTTTGACGATACAGCGCGTGCAGCCGCCATTGATAAGGGACTGGCATTCCTTGTGGTCTGAAGCTGTTTCGCGGTTAGAATAAAAAATTGACAAGGAATGTGTATACACGTACTCGTCTTATCGTTTCCGAAGTAAACCATCACAGGAAAGCGCGCGCACGGCTTTTCAGGTTGACGTGTGGCCGCATTGATCATGTCATCGAGGGCGGGCTCGAGACGGTCCGTCCCTTTCTTCTTCGTCTGCTTCTTCCACAACGGCTCATTTGATGCTGTCACGGATTCGTACGCAGCTCGGCGCTCAGACGCGTACTCGTCGCGGGCACTCCATGCAACTGGAACGGTGCCCGCGTCACCATCAGCCCCACAAACTTCATCTGATACCTCAGCATCGTCCTCCTCGGGCTCGAGGTCAGAATTGTTGATGGTTTGCACAACGGGGATCGCAACCGGAATGTCGGGGGCTGTCGGTACTGCGACAGCGGCACGTTTAGACGGCGGACACTCGCTGTCAGCCGCTGTGAGCTTCCGCTTCTTGGTGGTTTCAGCACGCTTCGTTGCGCGCGCTTCGGCCTTCTCAATGTTCGCGTCAAATCGTTTGGGCTCGACCAGAAACAGCGCCGTTGCAGTGAGATGCAGCGCCCGCGCTGCCCGCCCGATGCGTTGCCAGAGTGTGCACATATCGCACGTCGAGCGCCACTGTATGATGAGAAGGATGTCGGGGAGGTCAAGACCCTTTGAATGAGATGAGTCTCACGATGGCGTCGGTGATTAGATCAGATACTTACCATGCCGAACGAGTCTGTGCAGTTTAATCCCCAGGTTACGCCGGCCTTCAACGAGTCGGACTCGTTCACCTTGAATTCTGGCGACATCTCTGAGTTGAACCACTTGATTTTATGCCGATACTCCAGCGGTAGCCGGTTGCGTAGGAAATTTGCTGCCTCCACGGAATCGGCGATGCTGTCAAAGAAGATCAAGAACTTGGGCGGCAGGGGATCATCAGGCTTCCAATTCTCGGGGATCAAGAACGCGAGATCCTTGAAGCTATTCATGGGATACTTCATCTCGCGGACCACCAGATTAATATTCGGGCGATCATTTGACCGCCGGATTATCTCGACTTTTTTGGGAGGTACTTGTAGTATAGTCATCACATCTGTGAGTACAGCAGGAGGGAGCGTAGCCGAGACAACGACAAAGGGTATATCTCGGGGGATAAGGTAGCGGAGGCGCCCGACATCTTTGTATTCTGGACGGAAACCGGCCCACTTGCTGATGCAATGGGCCTCGTCCCAGACGGTGCTGATCAGACGGCGCGTAAAGTCAGCCTTCTTCCAGAGTTTGGAGAAGCCGCCGTCTTGCTGCATCAGCGTCTCGACATTTGTCACGACGACACGATACTTCCCCTCCTCGATATCCTATAGGATTTATTTGTCAGTTTGACGCGAAGAAGTCGATATAACAGAGGGACGCACACGAAAATTCTCTGCATTCGCTGTCTCCGCGGTAATGTTAATGCCCTTGAGGCCCATCGACGCCAGCTGTGTGACATTCTGGTCGCCGAGTATATTTAGTGGGCTGACGACCAATTGGATGCCGGTAGGTCGGAAGAGCAAGGGCAGCCAGAAGGTAAGAGTTTTTCCAGAGCCAGTAGCGGCGACACAGACAACGTCCCCGTCGCGTTGAGAATCGCCTCGACCACTCTGATCTGCCAGAGACACGGCTGATATCCGAGGCGTGCGATAGCCTGAGCGCGTATTTCAAGCAGAGTGTACTGGGGAGGGCCCGAGGACGACGCGGAGACGATTCTGGACGCGACCGGCGCCATTTGGTGGAGGGGAGGACGTGTTTTTGAAGGGAAAGCGCGTCGTATGTATGCAGACGGTGCCAGGTGCTCGCGGGGTCCTGATGTGGCTATGTTGTTGACAAATGTTTTGTGTCAGCCGCCGTGGAGAGGCTCACCCCCAACTTAGGTCACATATTGTCACACTATTTTTTTCCGTTTTATTTTTCTTGATCATTCTTCAAAGATCTAGCTTGTAAAACTACTACTCTATCTGTGAGCCTCGAAACCGCGGTTGGGTAGGAGACTGGGGATAACCGTGAACATTTTCTACCCATTTCAACCCCACCGCTTAATAACAAACTTCAATATAACAAGGTACGAGTTCAGGAATATTGAAGTGTCCCTCTGCAGGAGACTAAAGAAGAGCATTGATGGGAATGTAACATATGTAAACAACAGCCCCATTTGGACCGCGCCATCAGAGGCAGTGCGAGCGCTATGTGCGCCTAAATGACGCCGCCGCTGAAGATCCACCTTGACTTCTAAAATAGGTGAGCTTCTAGTGTATACTACAATGTGCCCTTCTAATGAGAGGGTTTTATGCAACTAGAAGCTTTTTTTGCACAAAAGTGCTGTGTACACCTGCTGCAAAATCTGAAGCAAGCCCTTGGCAACATATCAATCTAGATGAAAATCTATATGAAGTTTGCTTAAGCAATGAGCATCTCAATGTAAAAAGGGGTTTGAAATTTGTTCTGATTAAACACTACAACAGTGAGACTATTAAAGCTACAAGAGGTTTGAAGCTGTTTAAACACAACGGGTTTATGTTCAAACATGAAGATATTCTGTTTGAACCGATGATCGTTGGAAATGGTCCAAAAAAATACCACTTGCCAGACTTAAACTTGTGACCACCCAAGTGTCAGCATGACCAACTTATGCTGATAACCACTACACTATAAAGCAGATAACCAGCCGCATTACATGATGGCTAACGTTATTTGTGATTGGACTTAAATACATGCCTTCACACTAGTTTTTCGCCTTCTGGCACCTTTGTGAGTGGTCTACAAAAGTTTGAAAGATTTAGTATTGCTTCTCGTGGCAATACTAGTAAAGGACAGTCAAAGACCCCCATTTAATGTATGTATAGGTATGTATAAGAATCTTGAATGTGTTTCTGTCTACTTGAAGAATTTCTATGGTGCTTGATTGTGCATAGCTCCTGGAAATCAACATATTTTGTTGGGTCCACCAGTGGCGCCCACAGAAACACTAGAAACTGCGCATAGTGGTGTACATAGTGGTGAGAAAGTTCAGTTCAGAAAATAGTTTGAATCTCAACCAGACTGAATTAAACATCAGGTTTGGGTTAAAAGGTTCAGAGGATTGCTGAACTTGAATGTGAAGTTCAGTTCGGGGATGGGCAGTTGCGTTCGAACCTCAAAAAGAAATTTGAACCTGGACCCTGCTTTCAGGCTTTTTGCGATGCAAAATTGGATTCACTTGATTGTGGTATCACTTGATTTGTTCTTGACCTTCACTTGTGTTGAATTTCAGAGAACGAAGCACATTTTTTCCCTCACGTCACGGTTATCCGGCCTGTTCTCTGCAACTGAATATCCTTTCAGTGACTTCAGGATGCACACACTTTGTGATGAGGAACGTTACCGAGTCAATGATCATTTTGTACCCTAGATATTGCTCACTATGAGATGGGTCAAAATTGCAAGTTCAAACATACTGAACTTTGCCATCACTACAAATTGTGCAATTGACAGCCATACCAAAAATTTGTGCAGAGCAATAATGTCTGACAGGATCATAGTATTTATTTATTTTGATGGAAAGAGCATATAACATAAATAGTGGGCCCTGGCAACAGTGGGCAATCAATTATTTTACAATGGGTCCTACTGTCTCTATCAAAGTCTCCCTAAACCATATTTACAACCTTTCATGTTGGAAGAGGAACATAGGCAATATCCCTACTCCCAGATGGTAGATGGCATTTTTTTTTCACTGAACTGGGTATGCTCTCTTAATGTATTCCTGATGGCTTTTGAAATTTGTCCACAGTGGTCGAAAGTGAGATCAAAGAACTATAAAAGCAACACGGCAAACATCAAGAACAACTGCGGAACGCTGAATCCGCAAGAGATCAATGTTCCGCTCAATCAAGACCTTCAGCTCGAGATCAAGTTTGCTGGCTTTCGCGATCTGCCTAGCCTGATGTTCTACTCCGCGATAGACTCACCTCCTCGCAAACAAGATGTCCCACACAATCCCGAGTATCTCAAACCCACTCTGTATTTGGGGTTCAATCTTCCGCAAATATCTTGCTATCCGACCACCGTGCCCAAGGACTCCTCTCCTAATCACATCACCCTGCTTTCGATTGTCTCCTCCAGCTGTACGGTAATTCTTTTCTTGATTACCACCAACTCCGAGTCGTTAGCGACGTCCACATCCTCCGATGATTACCAATTCCTCAGTTTTTTTCTTGATTACCCACCAACTTCGAGTCGTTAGCGGCAGCAATATGGGTGAGGCGGTAAGTACCAGGTTTGCGCTCACATCCTCCGATGCTGATCAATTCCTCGCTTTGCCATTACTATCCTTCACTTCCGCATTTCACCCCCGCGACTATTGAAATGGTATGTTGTCTTACATTCCAAGAAGTGAGCCTGAGCTGAACTTTAGTTGAACAAGAGTGTTGAACATCTCTTAGTCGCACTCATGATCAGGGGATCCAAGGACATGTCACGCAGGGTATGTAAACGAGTACAGATGCAATATAGGGCTGCAAGCCTCTGAATACGAAAGTACGAAGAGTATATAAACAAACATGAGGCTCCAATAAATGAAAACAATGTTTACAGGCTATGAAGTATGCTATATAAAGAACTCCGGAGAACCGCAAAAGCTACCACAACCTTGAAAAGTGAATAGAGATAAGAAACGAAGCCACGGCTGGTCCCAAATGCAAGGAGAATCACAACCGAAGTTCCCTTAACTGTGGAGCTTAAAGGGCCGTGACCTTCTGTGAATCTGGGTGATCGATCTGGCCAAACTGTGAGAATGTGGAACACTTCTATGGTTTAAGCGTACCCCATCTGTGTAGACCGTAGTCGAGATAACGACTGCGGTGTTGTCGCGACCCCCTGGTTGATTCCACATGCCCAGCAGCATAACTACGCAATTCTGTACCAGTTGTGACCTGCGTTGTGAAGGTCCCAAAGTTATTGATCGCATTTTCGGAAGCATTGCGCGATCTGTGCCGGCCATTCAACGTTGCAAGAAGAACATTCGAGTACCTACGCAAAATTTTGAGTTGAGTTCGTGCCAAGTAGACACGAATCTTACATTCGCCCCTGAATATATTCGCTAGGCAGGTATCAGAGATGGCTATCTACTATAACAAATTAACTTACACTGTAATATGATAATAGGTTTGGGGCATTGTTTTGAACAAAGCAAGCTCGATGAGGGCAAGAGTGGCGGTAATGGCTCCAGTCTCGACAGTATTGATGATTAAACGATTGAGGACGGTCTCAGTGGATTTAAACCCTGATCGATGTTTGGCCCTCCACAGCTGGGAATGGATTAGCTGTGAAACATATTGTTTGCGATGCATACAAGGGTTGCCATTGTACCGGCGATAATGATGTCACAGACAAAACCGCCTGCGAGCCACATCTAAATGAACATGTAAGGGCACAGAGCCAGAAAGACAAAATCAGATACTTGCATCGGCGAAAACTGTGACCTTTGTAATCTCCGCGAAATTTGTTTGGAGAAGCGCATACTGGAAGTATATCCGTAAATGAGAGTGCATAGACGCAGTGTGTGTATTTACCACAACTGTCACGCCGAGGGTTCCGGCAAACTGGAGCAAAGACACCTGGAAAGACTGGAGTTCGATCCCTCCTGATGAGTCTGCAGCACCGAAATCGTACCGCAACAATCAATACCACCGCTACCCGCCCGATTGTAGGAGGCCTTAGCTGCCAGATTCTCCTGCAAAGGATACCCTGATGAGAGCTTCGCACCATGTTGCAATATATTTACCAGGCAAAGAAGAACTGAACAGCCGTAGCGACTAGAGGCCGTCGAGGATAAAACTTATATATGGGCGGTGGGGATAGGTGACCTACCAATTCCGTTGAGTACAGGTGTCGCGGCCACATACGATGGTGAGATGATTAGATCATCCACATTTCCGAAATTCAGGATAAGGCATTGCCAGCCAAATTGTGTGACCACAAGAGTTTGTGCAAGCTCGACAAGGTACAGAACATACACTTGGAACGGGTCAGCTCTCGCCCAATTTCATGGCTTGCGCTCACCGAGTGTCTTTATTGCTACACGGTCCGGGTTTCTGGCTCGTCCGGCGGTGTTTGTGATAGTCGTCTGCGGACTAGTGTCAGCCATAAGCAAACAATCACAGGGATAACATTACAGAGTTGTATCGTAAGGGAACCAAAAAGGGCCCAAACACCTATGACACCGATGAACTACCATAATGGAACGTCGGTTAGGCGATCTCTGCTTTGCAATACAAACGCACCAGCGGGCCAGCTCTGCGGATGACGTATGTAAGTATAGTTTCGCTGAGAATTGAAGAAACATACGAGTCAAGCACTATGGAGGGCATTGGGAGGAAGATATGCGCCAGTAGCTGTGATGCAAGGTGGGCGGGTTAGATATACTTGGAGGCTCTCCGCGTTCGCTCCGATATCTTCTCCCACCATCAGAGAATCTTGTTCGACTGATAATGCGGCAGAAGCGGGATTGTTTGATAACGATGTAATGAATATCATGAATACACGATTATTGTTATTTTTGTTCTCCTTGGACTCGAGGAAGTGCCGGGGATTGACTCATAATAGAGAGCTTGCGCAGCAGCCATTGGAGCCACCTAATGGCATTTTGGCTGTGCGCAAGCGGATGGCTCCACCGCCAAAATATGACGCAAATGCTGTGCATATGGCTTGTGGAGCCATTTGGCCCGCTATTTCTGCGCACGGCCGGGGAGCCATCAGACGGCTCCGATGGCTTGTGCGCAAACAGGCTAATAGTGCGGCTGTTTTCCCCTTTGTGTCCTCGGTATCAACTCTACAGTCCCATCTTGTGGTTTCCAGACGTGCGTTTATTTGGAGTATCCGCGTGCGCTCCGATATCTTCTCCCACCATCAAAAGCTGCAAGTACCGATTGGGCGCCCGTAGGTAATGCAGAACTTCTCGTCCAGGAGCCGGATCAGATCGGGAGTCAGGCAGTTTGGGAGGCGTTTTACCGTAAATAAAAGAGATTGCAAAATATACCCCAGGTGCAACGGTCCGCGTTCTCTCCGATTCCTTCTCCCGCTATCAAGTGTTACAAGTACCGATTGGGCTCCATAAATGGTGGTGGGACCATCAGAACTATTCATCTCGAAGCCGGATGAGATCGGGAGTGTGTCTTGCATGGCGTACCAAGCACCGTACCCAGATTGTGTTTCGATGTCGAAATCATATATAACTTATGTTCGGCTGGCGGTTAGTTGCCATACATGGTACGATCATCCGAGAGAATCTTGTTCGACTGATAATGCGGCAGAAGCGGGATTGTTTGATAACGATGTAGTGAATCTCACGAATGCACGATTCTCGCAATTTGTGCTCCTTGGACTCGAGGAAGTTCCGGGGGTTGACTCATAATGCGGCTGTTTTCCCCTTTGTGTCCTTGGTATCAATCCGTTTTCGTTGGTTTACAGTCCCATCTTAGTTTCCGGACTTGTGTTTATTTGGAGTATTATATCAGAAGATTTGATTGGATAAGTGTGTGTCTAGGGTGGTGGCACAATTGTAAGTCATTGGCAGAGTTGGTGTGTTCAACATGATTGCGGCGGATCTCGGAATCCTCCCGTGCACAAGTACACGGACTTCCTCCTCTCCTCAGGCTTCTCCCGCTCCTGTTGCCAAGAGCGATAAGACTGATTGGTCACCGGGTTTGCCAGAGTTGGTGTGTTCAACATGAGTTGCGGCGATCTCGGAATCCTCCCGTGCATAAGTACACGGTCCTCCTCTTCTCAGGCTTCTCCCGCTCCTGTTGCCAAAAGCGATAAGACTGATTGGTCACCGGGTATTTTGATTCAGAGATCCGTTTGCCCTTGTCTTTGACAGCCCGCTCTTCCCTGTCCAGAGGGGCTTTCTTTGGACTGAGGGGTTCAGACCCCGAACCAGATCATATCAGATTCGCGGGATCCAAGAATCGTCCAGGCTATCTTCTTGTGGGTGATAAATTATCTATTTCAATTCGGTCAGTGATGTCACGCGTGTAGTGACTCCGTAATGTCCATGGAACGAACGTCGAAAATGTTATACTCGTCGTCACCAAAAGTAAATACTAATGGCTGCATTACTTTGTAAGCTATGGACCAATCCCAACTGCCAGTCACCACCATATGCCTTGGGGTCCTGACTATGACTTACAAAACTTTCCCGGCAAGAATCAGGCTAAGGGGTAGTACAGAGGCATCACAATATCAGCTGTTTGCCTCGATGCTACAGCATACATCAATTGACCGCTCAAAAACACCGGTAAAGAATGCAGGAAACCCTTCCAATAACAAAAGAACCTGGTAGTAGCCACTCACCCATCCTCTCTACCCCTGACAATGTTCATGCTATCCACTGCACCACTGAATGGTCATCTGGAGCCCTCGGCATCAAAACCACATGGCATGTGAAAATAAGTGCAATAGGACGAGTTTGGGATGAGTACAGTGTCCAAAAAGAGTTGCAAATAATGTACTTCGCTCTCAGGAAACCACCCAACAAATTTGGCTCCAAAGCGGCGATGAATGCACCCAGACAAAGTTGATCAATCATCAGCAGGATGTTGCCTGGCCAGACAACAAATATATCGGCCTTGTTCCCAAATATTCGCAAACATTTAGCACATTAAATTTGTCTGAGATGTTCTCAGGATGCATAGACATCATTCCAAGTCCTATCCATCCAAGGAGGCAATGTTGTGATCCTTGAATTTGGACATTTGGACCAAAATCACACATCAGCAAATCGATCAATTTATCGACACCATGCCGGCTCTCGGCACAGCGATGGTCTATGCAAAGGCCGGCCATACATCCTACTGAACATGATCATGTACTTTATCTGAAAAAATACTACATTTTGTGGCCTATAATGACGGATTAGTATTTACTTTTGGTGATGATGAGTAATTATTAGGGACGTTGCGCAAAAGCCGCATGCGGCTTTCAAAGCCGCACGCGGGAATATCCTTTTTTTTGCTCCGGAGCATCACTGGGACTCTCAAATAGCCTCTTTTGAACACCAGAGCAAAGAAAAAAAAAAGCCGCATGTGATGGGTTTGCGCACCAAAAAAGCCGCATGCAGCTTTGCGCAACGTCTCTATTTCGCCTCTCGGTGAAGTTTCAGTGCAGCGTGACACCAGGGGTTTCATGAAAATCCATGTCGACTCGGAACCCCATCTCTTAACCAGACTATAAACTTAGACATTCATTTGGTTTCTATAGATATACAGACGCTCACCGGCGCTTCGCGCCGGCTCCCACTTGCTGGATGTAACCAAAATAAGAACGTTGATCCGAGCTGCCGGAATGATAGGTTAAAAGCGGAGTTTAAAAAGGCTTCACAATGGATAATTTTATAAAGAGGGCGATGATACAGCAGCTGATTCGATGAATGGAATTCATCGTTTCCCTGCCGCTGCGATTGACAGCTATATGCTGAGCGACCACGTCAGACTCCCGTGTTTCTGGGTGGGTTATCCCAAACACCGACTTTCAACCTATTGTTTTCTCCCGCTGCTGTCATGGAAGGCTGTGTGCTGAGCGGTTACCGTGCAAATCCCCGAATGGCGCATAACTACCGGACCTGGATAACATCGGCAGTTCCTCACATAAGTATAAACGCGTCGTTAGACCCAGTCTATGGGTGTGGGAAATGCAGCAAAAGGCATGGTCCTGCACGTTTTTGGTTCACAGTCACGTCATGCCGAAAACGGCATTATGTTCCTGGTCAGAACCCTGATTTTATAGTTATATTTTTAATTACTGCGATCCCCCATGATTGATACAGATGCGATTACGTATGGCGTCAAGCTCGTTCCTGTTATCCCCCACCATCTTCTCGACTCAGAACCTAGGCCAATAACAGATTCCGCTGAGACTATTTATCAGTGCCCTCGAAAGACCTCCCCCATCACACACAGGCCTCATGAGTTCATCCTTCGACTTTGTTATCATTGGAGGTGGTACTGCGGGCCTCGCACTTGCCGCCCGACTGGCGGAGGATCCCGCAAGAACCGTTTGCGTCTTAGAAGTCGGCAAAGATCTCGCCGACAACGAGGATATCCGAGTTCCCGGTAAACATTGTCCAGTATTCTCGGTTGATACTCACATTTACCAGGGAACTATATGACGAACTTTGGCAAAGAATGGGACGGAGGTTTACTCAGCACTCCGCAGAAGAATCTGGCTAACAGGATCATCTACAACCCACGGTCTGCTCAAGAGTTATACCCACCGCCTGGTAACTTATTATTTACAGGGGCAAAGGTCTGGGTGGTTCGAGCCTGGTACGGACTTGCTATGATTTTGCTCCCATCGAATTAACCATTCAGTTAGCTGAACTGGGTTCAACTTATGAGGTAAGTTTCATGCACTCTTGGTGACACGTCAAAGTCAATACCCCACTCCCAGGGCACCCGCGACGGAGTATGATGGTACCGCAGACATCATTCCGCTCCGAGTTTGGACTGACCAGTTTTGTTTAGCGTTTGAGTCCATCCTTGGAGCCAAAGGTTGGAATTCCCATGAATTCCTCAAATACTTCAAGAAGGTACGCGCAGAGCTCAAGCATTTTTCATAGCGCCTTAGACCAAATTTCAGTCACAAAGTTTGACCCAGAGTGAAGCCGGAGTCCAAACCAAATATGACGTGAATCCCGATCCAACTCTGTTCGGCGACGGGCCCATTTTGAACACTTTGCCTCGTTTCACGCCGGCTATCAACGAGTTTTACTATGAGGCATGTGCAGCCCTGAACATTCCCTTTAATCCACTGGGCGTGCGTCATTCCTTGCATCCAAATCCCAGGCCTCTCTCACTGGAAAATGCAGGGAAACGGCAATAATTCTGGTGTATGGCCGTCCCTTGCAGCCATACATCCAGACACCGGCGAACGTGTCTCATCTGCTTCAGTATACTTCCACCATAGACGCTATTCCAAATTCTGACTCATCTGTCCCAGGCTTACCTCGAGCCCAATCGCCACAAAGAGAATCTGACAATCTTCACCGAAACCCGGGCTACCCGCGTTATCTTCGATGAAAATGTCAAGCCTGTCGTCGCTAAAGGCGTCGTATATGAACAGTCTGATGCGAAGGGTCCTGACCCAAAACTCTTTACTGTTCGCGCGGAGAAGGAGGTCATCATATGCGCAGGTGTGCTACGATATCTGCGACAGTTCTCCATCTGAAATGCGCTGTAGGTGCCATCCATACGCCTCAGTTACTCGAACTCTCGGGTCCGCTCCGCGATCTTCCACGATTTCGTGTACTCACTAATCAGCAGGTATCGGCGATAAGCGATACATGACGGGCGTTCATCAAATAATCGATCTCCCGGGGGTGGGAAATAATTTTCGTGAGTTGATGCACGCGTTGAATTATACCCCGTCTGACGTTCATTACAGAGGTGTGTTGGGTTGGGTACATTTCACATGAAGCTGGCTTATATCCGTCAGGAACACTACTCTACCTTGTCCCTGTTCGAAACGGACCCCCGGATTGAGTCTTACGATATTATGTTTGATCCGAATCCCGACCCGGCATTGATGGCGAAGCATAAACAAGAGTAGTGAGTTTCCATTTTCCCTGGTGCGAGAGGGTATTAAAGATTGGGTTCAGCGCCGACAAAAAGTCTGGGATCTTCTCTACGGTCCCACTATCGTACTCCTATTTGCCCCTTACAACTTTTGCGTCACCAGAGAAAATCGACAAGATAAAACAGATGGTTGCATCGGCGTCTACCACCACGACTTCAATAAAATCTCCCAGGTCCCTAGCGTTACTTCAGAAATGGATGGAAAATGAAAATGCATACCAGATGGAGTATGATGTCTCTGGTCCATAATCATTTACTGATCTACCGCTTGCTAGACTCATCATGGTTCCCCATTACGTCCCGTTTTTACCGAATGCAGAGTTCGACGCAGCCAAGAGATACTGTTTCATCGGCGCCATCCTTCCTCATCCATTCTCGCGAGGCTCTATCCACACCAATCCCTCAGACCCTACTGGAAATCCTATCCTTGACATGGGATCGTTTGAAAGTGACATCGATCGCGAATTAATGGTGGAAGCAATCAAGTTCATACAGACACTGGCCGCTCAGCCATCCATGCGTGACGGCGCCGGCATTCGTCCTCTTGCGCCAAGCTTGGACGTCAAAACCGACGAGGAGATCAAAGAATATATAAGCCTGGGTGCATTCTCCTCCTACCACCCTATTGGGACGGCCGCTATGTTGCCCCGTCAAGAACTCGGAGTGGTAGACCCGGATCTTCTAGTATACGGCACAGCCAACTTGCGCATCGTAGGTTTTCTCTGCTTTCTCGTACACAGGATCTGAACATGTCGGCAGGCGGATGCGTCCATCCTTCCAGTCCATATCAGCGCCCATCCACAAGCGGTGAGATTTCCTCCTGGCTATTCGTACCATCACGGCGCTCATCGGTCCCTTAGACGGTGTACGCAATAGCAGAAAAGGTATACTTCCTGAGGCAAAAACTATATTGCTAATTTGTTTCTTTGCAGGCAGCGGATATCATCAAGGCGGCGTGGGAAGAGGAAGGGAAATAGGCCGCACCTAAAAAATTCCTGATAACTGAATGATTGTTTTTTCTATGATACTACCCACTTCCATATTGCCTGCACCCCTGTATGGACTTGAGCTATATTTCAAGGTAGAACCACGAGAAGGGCAGTCAAGATGCAATTTATGATCTTCTGACACTTTTATCAGGAAAACATCCACCATTCCTAATTTCCTACATGTCTCCAAATATTGTTCTCAGTTGAAAAAAAGAGGCCGAAAAATGTGCAATGTCGAGAACTGACAGGAAACCGACCACGATTTGTTGAATTAGTATTCCATATCCCTAGTAGAATTTTTCAAGGAATTGAAGTCCTCATGTATGGCGGTCAACATGTTACTTGATTAGAATCAGGGATAATATTATGTTCCTCGGAATATGAATGCGAGGTCTGAGGAAAAATGTGAAATCCAGTATAAACTGCGTACTTATGGCGGTCAATGTGCAACTTTAATATTTGCAGGTATAATGTCTTCATTTCAGGATAAAAATTGGAAAGAGGGAACTTCATGTTTCTGTAGTCAGGAAAACCTTTTCAGCTTTTCCAGTATAAACTTCCAACTTTCACTGTGTACTCTTTTGAGCTGGAATGACTTTGCCGGAACGGACAGGTGGCTGTGCATGCCAAAATGATGGCCATGCTCAGGCCGAGACGTAGGGCTGCCGTTGTAAACTCCTATACCCCTCCTATAGACAGCCAGCAAGTTCCCATCATGCCGAGGGTGAAATTCTCCATGATCATGATGGCCTCGCCCGTTTTTTGGATGCTGTGTTGGGTGAAGCAGGCAACTGTAAACAATTGGTTATATCAAGGGAGCTCAAAGTAGCGGTTCGCCAGACACTTTTTCGCCTTTTCGCCGGAGCAGCTGCTTTACATATTTTTTGACTGGGAATGCTTCCACCACATCCACCAAAACCGGGTCAGTACAATTTTGTGACCCGGAATGCTTCCACCATATCCACCAAAACGGGTCAGTAAATTTTGTGACCCCTGTAAATTCCACCACATCTACCAAAGAGGGTCAGTAAATTTGGTGACCCATATAAATTCCACCACATCCATCAAGCAGGGGGTCACTATAGCCGAGTCACACATGCACATGGTATCTCCACCACGTGATATCTCCACCCCATCCACCACCTGTTGCTGGGGGTATTCCAGCATACCCATGCACATGGCTTCTGTCCATCCTTCCACCGCATCCATCTGCTTGCCAGCGACCTATTCTGGTATATTCATGCACATGACACTTCCACCCCATCCACCACCCGCTGCTGGGAGTATTGTGGCATACCCCTGCATGTGACTTCTGTTGATCCTTCCACCACACCCACCCGCCTCGCCGGTGACCTATTCCAGTATATTCATGCACGTGACACTTCCACCCCATCCACCACCTCCCGGCAGTGCTGGGGGTATTCCAGCACACCTGTGCACGTGACACTTCCACCACAGCCATCACCCTATTTAGAGACTCTGCACTCTTATTTCCACCATCTCCATCAAGAACAAAGCTAAAATTTATCATTGTTAACAGATGCTAGTCTGTTTCGTCCTTGTCAGTGGCCATTACAAACACTGTCTCAATTGCCCCGGCAAGCTCCTCCTCCTCCTCCTCTTTGTCTCCATCGTCTGTCTCCCACCCATCATCTCCACCGTCTGTCTCCCATCCATCATCTTCACCGTCTCCACCTGCCAGAACCCTATGCATTTCTGCCTCCAACACTTCCCTCTGCACCTGCTGATCATTGACCACCATTGGTGCTGGAATGTCTGACTCCTTGCGACGAACCCCTGGTTTGAGTGTGCCTGTGAACCGCTCCTTGTAAGTGGCTTGTAGCTTCCTGAGCCTCCTCATGTGGGTATTGTCAAAGTGCCCTCGCTCCATATGATACCTGTGGACAAAAAAGGCAAGATCTGGGTCTGTCTCCCTAATCTCCTCCTCCTTTGCCACCAAAAAGTCCTGTTCATCTCTAATATATGTCACCAGGCTCCTGATCTCAATATTCAGCTATTGGATCTCCTCCTTTGCTCTGAGAATTTTGAAGTGGGTGTCCATGAGAGCTCTAGCAGCGGGGGTGGCTCAGGGATGGATGGCGGCATTCCCCTCCCGATCTCGAAAGAGGTCAAAGTCGGAGAGAAAAGTGAACTCCACCACCTCTTCCCACTTCAAGGTGCAGTGAGGAGGATCCATCGAGGTAGCAGCGGCATTGTATTGACCCAGGGCAGCCCTGGTCTTCGACTGAGTCTGCAGAGTGTTTGCAATGTCCTTCCAAAGTTTATACCCTGGAAGATGTATTAGCATGAAGCAAAAACCATTGACCACCATGTACCTGTTCCAGACATATTCATCTTGGTGAGCTCGAACAGTCTCTTGACCACCAGCTCCTCTAGCTGGTTGAGGGCCATACAGTAGTGTCTAGAGGCCACCAGTGCTGCTGCGTTCTCGTATTCTTCATCATCAACTGTCCACCGGACCAAGATATCCATCTTCTTCTCCATCTCCTGCACTTCCTGCACTGCCCGGTTGTAATTCTCTTTGGCATGCCAGCGTGTGGTTCCGTTGGCTGTAGATCCTTTGTGATGGGCTTCTTCATATCTTTCTCTGATGTGGCGGACGTGGTGGATGCAATGGGTGGATGCTGTAGGTGGATGTAGTGGAAGGATGGAGTGGAAGGGCGGGTGGAAGGGCAAGTGGAAGGGCAAGTGGAATGATGGATATGATGGAAGGAGCATGCGATGGAAGATTGTGATGTCAGATTCAGCTTGGACATGTACTTGGCACTCACTTCCGGGATGCAAGATAAACAAGCCTTGTATAGTACTCCATTTGGTCAGTCTCTGCTTCTGGTTCCTTGGACAGGCCCCGCAAATACTCTTGTTCCTGTCTCAGCCGTTCCTGTCTCAGGCCTCTGGTCTGGAGATCCCAGCCTGGTCCATTGCAAACTTCAGAGAGTCCTCAAGGTCGATCTGCTCCAATGCCTGCTTATAGTTGTTGACGAGGAAAGTACCTAACAAGAGCATCATCATTAGTTCATTAAACTTGACCAAAATGGGGAACATACTCAGGTTGGCATATGTCTCAAAGGTATCCATATGTGCGAGATACATGGCAATGGCCTGGCGGCGATGAAAGACGCTCGCATACTGGACGGCCCGTGCAAGCCTATTAGACTTTGAGAAGAACTTCTCACATGTCTCCAGGTCTTCCAGCCCTAGACCGAGGACATATGTTGCCAGATGCTTCAGCTGACAGCTCCGATTGTGAGCATGGCCATGGGATGTTCCAACGAGCATCTTCAAGTTCAGGGCCTCTGCCAGCGGTCCAGGGGGTGATTCCCTCACTGTTGATGAGAAACCACATCTGATATCATAGCTGAGCCCAAGGTCCAAAGGCCCGGAGAAGCTGACTGGTGATAGCGAGGCCATACTTTGCTCTAAATGCGGTGTGAGTATTATTCTCTTCCATCATGTCCATGGAAATGGCAGAGACAGTGAAGACGGTGAAGGTGAAGGAACCACTCACAATTATCCACTCCTGACCATGTCGGCGGTGAGCAGGCGGAATCCGTGGCGGCAGAGCACCAGGAAAACCCTGGTCTTATCAAAAATCCCCCACATCTTCGCTGTCAGCTCTTCAGACATATTCTTCCAACACTCCTGGCATTTGGTATCTTCAGCCTTGTCCTTGCCCCTCTGGGATGAAGGAGATCAGGCTGACACTGAAATTAGGTGAGGAAACCGTACCGGATGCTTAACAAGCGTGACCAAGACCTCCTTGGACCACTTATCAATATCTGTTCTCGTCATCAAGTAGTTACGTCCTGCATCAGCCATGCGAGGGTCATCGTGTTCTTTCCCTCGACCGTGGGTAGCTCCATTCTCGTCCACTGTCTTGTCCTTGACCAGAATCCACTTGAGCGAATCATTGCCATCCATGGCGACCAGCATCTCAAAAATCATCTTCATCTCATCCTCCAGCTTGTACGTACATGCTGGGCAACAGTTCTTCAGCCCAAGCGCAGGCTCAAGAATGGAAGGTGCGGGAGATCATCACAAAATGGACTCACCCGGCCAGGAGACAGGAACTGGACAACGAAATGATAGAGGAAATCCGGACGGCTTACTTCCCTGATGCCCTGCGTATACTGGACAACTTGAAACAGCTGCCACAGTATATCCGAGCTACTGGGAACTCCATGATGGTTCCAATGACCCTTGAAGGGCTGAATAACCTCAAAGGTTATACAGTGGTCGGGTTACTGGACAGTGGAGCCACCAACAGATTCATCAGTCAATGATTCGTCGACAAACATGGACTCGAGGTGGAACCCCTAGCTGTGGCGGTTCCGGTTTATAATATGGACGGTTCCCTGAACAAGGGAGGATGCATCGCCCACGTTGCGTGTATGTGTCTCCGAATGCAGGACCATGCCGAAAAATTCTCGTTCGCAGTAACAGACACCGGGAAGAGCGATATCATAATCGGGTTCAACTGGTTGAAGCAACACAACCCAGAGATTGACTGGCAGAAGCAGACCATTTGCTTCTCCAGATGTCCTGCCGCTTGCAAACGAGCCCGATTATGGGAAGAATGGGAGGAAGAGGACAATGCTGACATAGAAGAGGGAGACCACATCTTCATTACGAAGATGTATCCTGAAGACATCCTGGATGAATGGGATGCCAAACATCTCCGTGCTATGGGTGGCATGGCCACCAAGCTGGCAGCCGCGGCTCATGAGGCCAAGGGGGTTAAGATGCTGGAGGAGAGTGTTCTTGCTCACTACCTGGAGAAATTTCGAGGGATCTTCGAGGAAAAAGGATTTCAACAAATTGCCTGAACAACGAAAATAGGACCACACAATTGAATTGAAACCCAGAGCAGAACCTGTGAAAGGGCGAAGCATTCCCTTGTCAGTTCCAGAACAGGCGGAGTTGGGCGTGTTCATTAAAGAACATGTGGAAACTGAACATATTTGTCCCTCGAAATCACCCTGGGCATCTCCATTCTTCTTTGTGAAAAAGAAGGATGGGAAACTGCGACCTGTCCAGGACTATCAGAAGTTGAACTCTCTTACCATCAAGAACCAATATCCGCTCCCGTTAATCTCGGAGATCATGCACATGCTTCGAAAGGCAACCTGGTTCACTAAACTGGACGTTCGATGAGGATGCAACAATATTCGGATCAAAGAAGGAGATGAAGAGAAAGCCGTGTGGGTCACAAACTGAGGGTTATGGGAACCGTTAGTTATGTTCTTTGGCCTTACGACCTCGCCAGCCACTTTCCAATCCACGATGAATGATATCTTCGCGGATCTCATTGCAGAAGGATGGGTTATCGTTTATCTGGACGACATTCTCATATACTCAGAACACCTGGAAGAACATTGTGACACGGTTAAAGAAGTCTTCTGGATTCTTCAGGAAAACGAATTGTTCCTGAAACCCAAGAAATGCGAGTTTGAACAGAGAGAGGTCAAATATTGGGAGTCATCATTGGGGATGGGAAAATTCGAATGGATCCCATAAAGGTCGAGGGCGTTTGACAATGGGAAACCCCGAGGAACGTTAAGGACGTACAAAGCTTCCTCGGGTTCCTCAATTTCTACCGGCGCTTCATCAAGGGATTTGGGGACTACGCGAAGCCGTTACCTCGTCTTACTCGGAAAGACTACAAGTGGAGGTGGGGAGAGCTGGAAAAGAAGGTGTTTGACCAATTAATATTGGCCGTACCATCGGAACCTGTTCTGCATTTCCCAATGGACATTGGGGAATGGCAGGTGGAGGCAGATTCCTCGGATTACGCGATGGGGGCATGCTTGACGCAGTGCCAGAATAGAGTGTGGGTTCCAATGGTGTTTATGTCCAAAGGGCTAAACGACACCGAACAGAACTACGACATCCACGACAAAGAAATGCTGGTTATCATGTGGGCCCTCTACGAGTGGTAACACTATCTCCAGGGCAGTCAACTGAAGTTTGAGATCTGGACCGACCACAAGAATCTGGAATACTTCACCACCACGAAGAAACTCAATAGACAACAGGCCCGATGGTCTCTGGAGCTCAGCGAATATGACTTCGCGCTCATTCATGAACCTGGGAAACAGCATGCAAAAACCGATGCACTTTTGAGGTGAAGCAGTCATGTGAAGGGGGCACAGGATAATTCGAATCTTGTGCTGCCGGAACAGTACTTCCAGAGGATGGATGGCGAGGAATTTTTGAAAGCTATGCGGGCGGTCTTGGACTACACGGTGGGTGATCAATTCATGGAGGACATTAAAGCTGGGAAAGCTGCTTGGGAAGAGGTGGTGAAGAAGGTGCTAGAAGAGAAGGTCGAGGGCTGGGAGGAACACGAGGACGGGTTCATAACCCGGTATTGAACCATATACGTCCCTCCAACCAGGGATCTACGACACCGGATTCTATGGGCACACCATGATGACTATATTTCAGGACACCCGGGACAATTCCGAATGGCAGAGCTAGTAACCCGAAACTACTACTGGCCCTCTCTGCTGTCGGACGCCAAACAATATGTTTCGGCATGTCCCGTGTGTCAGAGGACGAAGCTATTTCCCTCTAAGCTTCGAGGACCCCTACACCTTAATGCAGTTCCGGAGAGAGTGTGGCAGAATGTTTCGGTGGACCTAATCACCAAACTACCTGTCAGTAACAGGTATAACTGTATTGCAGACACAGTAGATCGACTGGGGAAAGGAATCCGAGTGGTGCCTTGCACTGAACACTTGGGAGGAGAGGGGATGATGCGCATTTACTGCGACCACGTATGGAAGGACTTCGGGTTACCCGAGGTGGTGATCAGTGACCAAGGGATGCAATTTGTGGGACACTTCATGCAGGATCTGTTGAAGCCTCTTGGCACAAAGTCGAACACCTTGACAGCATACCATCCACAGACCGCAGTGCCTGCAGTCCATAATTGCCTAAGTACTAGGGCCCCTACAAATGATTAATCCCTAAAGGCTAGGGGCCCCCGAAATCCGCTGGATTCCCGGCCAAAGCCTAGACTCTAGGGCAAAAATAATATTTTTGTGAGCCAAAAACAATATTATTTGCCCTAGTGTTTAGGATCTAGCCTGTCATGTATTTTGGGCATCAGATAATCCGAATTTCAGGAAAATTACTGCCCATGCTCCCTAACAGCAGCTAGATAGAATATTATCTGCCCCAGATGGTAGGGGTGGGCTGATCATCTGTATGCAAAATAATATTATACTTCCTAGGTGCCTGCATTGGCTCATCAATGGAAGAATATTTGAAAACCCAAAAGCTTGGGCTCAGCTGCATGGAGAATAATATTATCTATCCTATATACCTGGGCTTGGCTGATTGGTGGCTCACCTGCTATAATATTATTCCACCTAGCTACTTGGATTTGGCTGACCCAGAGAAGTAATATTCTACAGCCTAGACTCCTGGGATCAGCCACATGATGCAGGAATATTATTTGCCCTAGATGCATGGGCTTGGCCAAACAGCCTTTCAGGAACTAGAATATTATTTTGCCTAGCCACTTGGGTGCAGCCCACCAGGAACAACAATATTGTACAGCCTAGAAAGCTGGTTTCGGCTGCATTGTGGGAAAATATTATTCACCCTTCATGCATGGGCTCAGCCAAACTAGGTTTCAGCAGCTGAAATATTATTTAGCCTAGCCACCTGGCTTCAGCCGATCTACTGGAATAATATTCTACAGCCTAAACTCCTAGGCTCAGCTGCACAATCCCGGAATATTATTGGCCCTAGATATGTGAGTTCAGCTGACCAGTGTCAGAGCAGCTATAATATTAATTTTCCTAGCCACCTGGCCTCAGCCAATCCATCAAAATGATATTATGCGGCCTAAAAGGCTGGGTTCAGCTGTACAGTGCAGGAATATTATTTGCCCCATATGCCTGGGTTTGACCGATAGGTACAATAATATTTTAAGCCCAGTACTCTTGGGATTGGCCAGTGAGGAGAGGAATATTAGACACCCTGGATGTTAGGACTTGTCCAACCTACCTTTCCGCAGCCAATAATATTATTTACCCAAGATGCTGTGGTCTGGCTGACAGGTGTAATAATATTTTATGCCCAGGTCACTTGGCACCTGCTGGTTAGGAGAATATTAGACACCCTAAATGGTAGGATTCGGCTGACCTCCCTTTCCACAGGCAATAATATTGATTGCCCTAGATGCTGGGGTCCAGCTGACAGGTGTAATAATATTTTATGCCCAGGTCACTTGGCACCAGGTGGCAGGGAGAAGAATATTAGAAACCCTAAACAGTAGGACTCAGCTGACCTACCTTTCCACAGTCAATAATGTTATTCACCCTAGGACCCAGGCTCCGGCCGATGGGCATAATAAAATATTTTGAGCCCAGGACAGTTGGGACCAGCTGGTCGGGAGAAGAATATTAGACCCTAGACAGTAGGACTCGGCTGACCTACCTTTCACAGACAAACATTATTCACCCTAGGACCCAGGCCTTGGCCAATGAGTATAAGAAATATTTTGAGCCCAGGACACTTGGGACCAGCTGGTCCAGAGAAGAATATTAAGCACCCTAGACAGTAGGACTGGGCCGAGCTACCTTTTCACAGACAATAATATTGATTGCCCTAGATGCTGGGGTCCGGCCGACAGGTGTAATAATATTGATTGCCCAGGTCACTTGGCATCAGCTGGCGGGGAGAAGAATATTAGACACCCTAGACGGTAGGACTCCACCAACCTACCTTCCAACAGACAATAATATTAATCTGCCTGAGATGTTGGGGCCCACAGATTTGCTAATATTTTATGCCCGGGTCACTTGGTACCAGCTGGTCCTGATCATAATATTACACACCCTAGAGCACAGGGCTTGGCTGACTGAGCCCTATATAATATTAAGCACCCTAGACAGCAGGACTCGGCTGACCAACCCTGTACAGACAATAATATTATCTGCCCTAGATGTTAGGGTCCAGCGAGGCTCCCTAAAACCCGACACAGCGACACGGCGGCAGACCTTCAGCAAATCCGACACAGTTCAATAAGTACGACACATTTACCGTATTCTCATTAGTTCCGACACATGCCAAGCTTTCCACTCCGGCGTTGTTCCATCGTCCGCTCCTCCTGCTTCGGGATTCTCAGGCTGTCAACGGCAATACGCTCTTTTGGGTAAGGATCTGCAGGGATCTGCGAAGATCTGCAGAATCGCGTTAGTGGCATTTGTGGTCCCATCATCATAAATCACAACACCGCGCAAGTTGGCTTTACACCACGACGTCTTCAGACACGCCCGCCATCCCACCCAGCACATCTTCCCGCCATGCCCACTCTCGACGCAAGCTTGACCAAAGCGATTATGTCTCACCTCCACGATCCGCGCAATAAACCTTGTGGGCTCGCTGTGTTACCTGACTGGGGGTGGCCCAAAAGCTTCGAAAATTCAGACGCCAGCGACCCCGACTGCCTCAGCTCTGCCATGGACCGCGAGTACTTCTACCAGATCGGACTAGCGATCCTCAATCAGGCAGTATTTCTCATTTTGTTGGAGGATCTTCGAGGCATGCCCGCCGGGTATTCGCAGGTGAGCGAGTCGTCCTCTGATAGTTCTATTGATCTTACCCGTAAATTCCCTCGTGCCAGGCCATCCAAGGTGCTGTAACCTCGGCGACGATTCTCCCAATGATCATGGGCAAGATCGATCCCCGTCTGGTCGGCTACGTCGATAAAGGGTTCCAGACTTTTGTTGGATTGCATTGGCTCAAGTCGGCGGGCGATATGCCCAAACTTTTGCGGTGGCTCCGACCGATCTTTGACCCATTGGTCTGGGTCGCTCGGGCAGCGTACATTGAACCACTGAGAGGTAGTGCTCAACTGCGCAGCGAGAAAACTCGGAAGGTTTCGAAGAAGAAAGGTGGTCCAGAACTACCCGCAGGAGGTGGCCCCAGACTACCCGCAGGCACGTCGACTGACTTGTAATCCCGAATATGATTCACCACAAGTCTTGCGCAGACATGATCTTCCTCCTCAAACTGCGCCAACTCCAGAAAGAGGCGCCTGCATCACCTTCGGCGAGTATATTTCAACGGCATATATAACCATGCAATTGACAGGCCTCCTTCTCAGTTGGATTCTTCTTCGGACTCGTCAAACTGCAGGTTCGAGCTGAGCGTCGGCGGGAACGGCTCACCTTTCCGGTTTAAGACTGTCGTCGTATGTTCTTCTTCGATTCTTAAGCAGAACACGTTATAATCCAAATTCCCACGAAACAGGAGCAGGACGCGACGGAAGGCTTCGTGTGTCGCTTCATTCATTTCTTACGCCCGGAAAGGCTGATTGGAGTCTTCCAATAAGCTGCCTGCAATTTCTCCGACGACTTTCGTCTCAAACCACAGGGGCGTGGAGGCAGAAGAAGTCCTCAGCCCCGGACTTGATTCTAGTGTACGCCTTTCAGATATTCTTGTGGTTTAGGCCTTTCACGAAGTCTATTGAAGGCCCCAAAGCCGGAACCAGCCCGCGGAGAGAAGACGACGCTAGGTCGAGGTTTACATCGTATAGGGAGTACTTGGCCGTAAGTCGTATCTTTCAAACGGATTTCATGGCAATCTGACGAAATTGCAGGACCTTTCTCCCCTCCGCCTGCCTCCCGTGCGTATCCTCCTGCTTTAAATTCTCAGCCAGTTACACTTTCGCCTTTAGATCACTGCTTGTCCCTCGTGCACTTTGACACCTGCCAAAGGGTCGGGACCGGACGAAAAGCGGTGGATTCAAGGTACGTCTTCTGCGCCTGTCAGTTTTCCATACAGTTTAGAGCTTGATGGAACGCAGCTCGGGCGTGGCTTGGGTGAAGACGAGGCGGACTTCGCTCTTGAAGACGTTATGGTCTGTACGTTGAATCTGCAGACGAATGTCATCGTAATTTAACGGAATTCACAGCTGTCCCCTCTTCGCTTCTTTCTCCCGCCGTGTGTACCCCCCTTTTTTTGATACTGGGCCGATTTGGTCGGAGCTCGGCAGAGGAAGCCCTTGTTCTCCGGTACAATTTCTTCCAAATTTAAAGACTACATGCACTGTATATGCACTCATCGCGAATCCTTCAACAGTGCGACCAAGAAAATGTCCCTCTCGTGACTCTGAGTGAGTCGTTGGCGCCAGGCTTTGTAGTGGGTTTTATTTCTTCTTGTTTTTACCATGTACTGACGAGAACCAGTATAAGTCGCCGAAAGGCTACGCAAAAACCTCGAAGGTCGCAGTAGGTTCCAATCTCCCTTCTTGGTAGTAACCGCGATAACCTTGCTCTCTTTCCTCTTTAGAGCCCCAGAGCCCACAAGAAATCCGGCTTGACCCCCGGGCGCAGTCCGTTGACTCCGAGCAACCTCGGGATCAGATTGTGAGAACGGCGGCTGAGCATAGTCATCGTCATAGAGTGCTGTATTCTACTTGTATATTGTCCATTCTCTCTCTTAAGTGTCGACGCAAAGTAAGTATCTGTATTTCTTGAATCATTCCTCGAGCCGAATAAAAGGGTGGAATTTTCAACCATCGTCGCGGCCACAGTTCAACCAATGCGCAGCACGGTTCGAAAATTAGTAGCCAGAGTCACAGCTGCAATTCAACTAACGCCGCAACACCGTTCGAAAGTTATTGATCAGAGCGGTGCGAGAAGCTCGACGGTAACTTGTCGAGTTACAGGAACAATTCCGAGAGCTAGAATCCATCGAGCGTTGAAATATAAGCGTGCAGTACCAACTTAGCGCGTGCATCTTGGTGATGAAAAACTGTAATCGGTCGCAAGATTTCGCACATTTGTGTTACAGCAAGAAGAAGTCCGACGAAACTAACCGACCACGGTACGCTCAAATCTGGTGTAGTCGGCGGAGCCCGTACCACCCACCGCCTTCACCGCCGCGGGATCCCACCTGGATCCAGTTAAGTCAGTCATCGACAATGACGTCGACGAGCGTTTCGACTGCGCGATAGTCGCCGGCAGGGGTGGAGTCTACGTCTCCTCCAGCGGCGACTTAACGGTTACTCCAAGCTTTTCGCGAAGGGCGCGGATTACGCGGTCCAACCTGCTGCACTTGCGGGGTGGTTGTTCGTCGAGGAGAATTTGAAGAAGCAGAATATTTTCGATGACGGTTACTTATGGCCTTTATGATACTGGCTATGGCCTCTAGGCTCAGAAACATTGCACATCAATTTATAAATCAAGCTATCTTTCGCAACTGCGCTATAATCTTGACGGGCCGGCCAGTCGAGGAGTCAGAAAGCGCCCACGTCTCCTGCTGAACCAGCATATCCTCGCATGAGTCAATCATATCGCCCACAATATTTATCTCTTTGCCACCAAACACAATCTTCGCGCGCTGCTTATAGCTCCATCCCATCGCCCTCGAAATTTGGGACACGTACGAAGTGAGGGAGTCCCCCAGGCACAGAGTAACCATCTCGTGCCGAAGGGGAACGTCCTCGTTCACCGCCGTTACTTCCACCACCACGGCACGCGAGTTGAGCTTCCCCCGATAAAACACGCCGGATTTGAGTCCCTGACCATCCCGCCGAAGAATTTTTCCTGGTCCCTCGGGTAGGCCCAGGAAGAAGGAGCCAGAGTACTGGGTGCCATCGACGTAGGTGGCGATCCCGGTCCCGTGTGGCTTCGAGTTGTGGATCTCGCCAATGTAGCGCCAGGAGTCGGTGATTACACCCCAGCCGTCTTGGTTCATAATGCCCCAGGTGAAGCCACCGAGATGGCCCCGCGACCTACCGTATGTGAGAAAGATTGGTTCGTGTTTCGTGCTAGACGCGGGGGCGACGATGAGCCTCGTATTCGAAATTTGAATTGGAGGACGTGCCGTGCTAATTGGACTGCCTTCTTCACAGTTTCCGCCTTGTCATCGAGGCGCAGGAGGTTTTCGTCGCACAGTGGGTCCAAGTAAACCGACATCCACTCTGTCTTCCCTACAACATTGACAGCTTCCCCTTCGTGCGCCGCACCCTGCTCGACGGACTGGCGCCATTTGCGAATATCGACCATGACATCGCCATATAAATCCACCATTGCCACCCATTGAACCTCCTCTGGGACGAGCCCCACGGCGATCACGCTCGTGTGCAGCGCGACGTGGCTCATGTTGCGGGCGACATCGCATACCTGAATGAACGGGAGCCCGTGCTCCTCCGCAGTAGACAAACGAGCCTCGAGTATTCGCCACGTTTCCCTATCCTCCGCGTATTCCCTCGTAGCCGCTGCAACCGCCGTATTGGTGCTTTCGATGAAGTCTGCAGGTTCCTCCACTATACCGTCTGTGCTGCGGTACCGGTGCATATACCCCCGCAAACGATCTCGTGCTACATGCACCAGGTTGCTCACCCCGACCGAACGTGCGCGTACAAGGGCGGCAAAGGTGGGGAAGAACGCGCCCCGGGTTTCGGCCGCGTCGCATAGCCACTTGCGGTTGTTGTTGAGCACGAAGATGCGGTCGTACGTGTCACGGAAGCTGCTCAGATCTGCCTCGGAGAACTCGCGGAACCTCGGGAAGGAGTGGCCAAGTTGCTGGAGCGGCATGAGGCGGACCTCGCAGGGAACGCCTTCGCCCACAAGCGTGTGACTGCGCTTCATCAGCTGGATCATGGCAAGCGGGTCGGTCGGCATCTCGTCCTCCTCGCCCAGACGGATGTCGGCCGCGAGTCTGACTTCCAGGTTGGAAGATGTGAGTTTCTCCCGCTCCAGGGAACCGAGATTGCCAGTAGCACCGACTTTGAAGATGGCTTTGAAGTCTTCCATGATCTCGAGGCTCAGCTTGCCACCGGAGACTTTGCTTTCCTTCTCCTTGAGGGATGACTTGGATGTGAGCGTGGCGACCACGTTGCCGCCGTAGGTGATGCTAGTGACGACGTGGGTGGCATTCAGCTCCAGAGCTCTCTCGGTGGTGATGCTGGCGTTGTCCATGAGCTCCAAAATGTCAAAGGACTTCGTGCAAGTCCGGAACTTGGCGATCGCGGCAAGGGTGGCGGACTCAGCGGTGTCCTGCGAGGCGCTGAGGTATGAGGCAGTGCCGTTGACGGTGACCATGCCGCAGAGGATACTGAGGGAGAGGGACGCCGAGACGTCGAGGGTGGCCGCACGGTCAGAGAAGTTCTTGACCTCGAGAATGGATGAGCTGGTACTTTTCGCAACTGCCACACGGGGCTGGATAAGGGCTGGGCGAAAGAGGAAGAGCCCGGAGAGGAACTGCCCGGTTCGACTGTCGTAGAGCTGTCCGAGCTCGCAGGGGCGACCTAGAGCGTTGACCTCGAGAGAGTCTTGCATGGTGACACCGGGCGCGTATCGAGCGTCTAGTTGGGGGAGCTTGCGACCCTAATTGATCATAGGTTCGGATCAAGCCCCGTTCTCAGTCATCACATGATATTCACGTGCGGCACATGCAAATCTGAGAAGGGGCTTGTGCCAAGATGCCAAAAAAAGGGCAATGTCTTCTCTGCGCATTTTTGGCTCAGCAAGTGCATAAAAAAATTGTCCACCTGATAGATATTGTAGATAGAAAGCATAGAAACACATCTGTCAACTCAGATTTATTTCGTTAAAACATTTTGGGATGGATTGAATAAAACCTGAAGAGACAAAGTTTTAGTGCATGTCTTTTCGTTGTCGGAACACATTTACTTCAAGTAATTGCGTCAAGTATTTCCCGCGCGCGGTGAAGGACGAAAATGTCCCAATTTGGAAAATTTTGTGATCGGTGCGTCGCGTCCCTTCCGCTTCGTTCTCGTCCCACAAGCCCTTTTCTGGACTCAAACATGTCAGGTGATCCTAAACGCGCTCCGGAGACCCCAAGGACACCACACCGGCACCCATTTTCACCGGTTGCACCACACTCACCTGGGACTCCTCGCCGCCACATCCCTCCACGCGCGACACGTCTCGAGGGCATTACCGACTGGAAATACACTGTAGAACAGACTAGGGAGATGGTAAAGACCAAGCTAAACCTTACCTACATACCCAACGACTCCCAAATCCATCTCATTATCCGGATATTGCGCGGATATGACTCCATTTTCCTCGCGGGCACAGGGTACGGAAAAAGCCTGATCTTCGAGACAGTTACAGCTCTGCGAGGGAGAAAGAAGGTCACCATCATAATCTGTCCTCTGAAGGCGCTGGAAGCAGACCAGGTACGCGTAATTGGGCAGAGTCGGTTCCGCATTCTGCATATGGACTAAAGGATTGTTCTTGCCTTTTCAGGTCAAGCAGGCTGTGGAAAAGGGAATGAGTGTGTTAGAAATCAACGAGGATAACATGAACGATGCCGCCGTTGTGGTAGGGTCGGAGGGCCCCGCATATGGAAATCGGTTATTGTATACATTTTATTCGTATTCTTACCTTACCCCTATCGTATGTTACAGCATTGTTTGTACTGTAAATAATGCCACATCACAACCTTTCTGCCTCGTACTACAACATCAGCACCCAGTGTAGGGCAAACACCCAGAGGTAGCACCGAGCTCCTCGCCCCCTCCTCTCTGGAATGTCGCCAGTGGGCTCTTTAGCCACCCAAACCCATCGAAACTCACCTCACAACGCCACCTTCTTCACACGACTTTTTCCCACTTTTCTACTCTGTTTTTGAGTCGTTTTCGTACTCTACGGCTCGGAAATTAATTCCACATTTGTCCCACATTGTTCGCTCTACCACTACATGGATCACCGACCCATTTCGAGAGCCTACGGCCCGGCTCTGCAGCCCTTCCACACCGTATGGAGGAAGGTCGAAAAAAGCGCGCAGCATGAGTACAACCCGAGAGCTTGTCCCTGAAATTTTGAAGAAAAGGCCGAGGATGAGAGGGAGTATTTTTGTTGCACGGTTGCGAACAAATGCAAGCATGCTGATTGCCAAAAGAATTGCCTGGTCAAATTCAGTGCAGTTCAGTCCTTCAGAAATCGAAAATGCATACAAAAACAGGATTGCGAGAAAACCCAGGATATTCCTTTGTCCAATTTCCTGACGAGTCGCCCAGGTTGGCATTGCTGGACTCGAGGTTTGGATCGTCATTTGGATCATCAATCCAATCATCGTTGTCTGCAGCTGGCATTGGCTCATCGCTGTCCGCACTTTTCTGCTTCCTTGATTTGTTGGGAGAGGCAGAGAAGGTGTGAAGGAGGTCCCAGGTAAAAGGCACCAATTCCTCGAAAATTTCGACGAGTTTTGTGGGGTGTAACAAATCTCGAAGCTCGTGGATGGTAAGAGTCTTGAGCCGAATACGTAGAAGAGGACTAATGATGATTTGATTGCTGTCCTAGAGTGCCATCTCATGCGCACTGGAATGGTCATCTCCCTGAGGTATTTCTGTGCCCTTGGATACCGCTTCGAGTTGCGCCATAAGCTGAAGACCATTGCCGGGGCGAATTGGGTCTCAAAGCTTGGCTGGGTTGCAAAATAGCCCATAAAATGCGAGATAGGTTTGGTAACAGCTGATATATCTGTGGTAAAGATCCAAATGAGAAGCTGGCGCGTCGAGACAGACAAGAAGATCATAAGCAAGAAGATAAGATGGAGTTTGGCTTCGAGATTGATGCCTGTCAACTCGTTGCCCGAGAACTTGGACTGCCAGTAGGCATTGTTGTACTGGAGTAGCCAGGGTTGAATGCGAGGGAATTGGGTGTCGTTTGTCGTCGGGAGAGGAGGCGGGCAAAATATGATGGCTAATTTGATGTGCATCATCACTGATTAGACGCGTCGCATCGGGCTGCCCGATTGGGAGATATCAGTCGCAACACTTTCTAAGGGACCAAGAAAGCTATTTGCTTCATCTTTGCTGAGAGATCTTCTTCAAATAATCAGGCCTATCCACTGATCAGTAAAACTACAAGTTCATCTTTGGCATCTTGGGTGTCTTGGTCAAGACGTCAAAGATGCCCAAGATGGATTTTTGCCAAAGACGATCCATCTTGGCTAAGCAGGTTCAATTTGCTTACAAAGATGTTCCATCTTGGCCAAGATGTCAAAGATGTGCAGCGTCTTGACCAAGATGTTGACAGTCTTGCCCAAGTTGTCAGCTCAAGACCTCCCAAGACGCTCATTTTTCACTTGTATATGTAATAAGAAATAAATATATTGCAACTATATACAACATCTTCCTTCGTACTAATCAGAGACTACATCATCCTCACCTTTGAACACCACAAGCACCGATGATGGCGAGCCTGAATCTGAGCAATAAGTCAGCAAAAGGATCGTAAAAAAAGAACACAGACATACCTTTAAATCAGGTGACAAAGCTATGTATCGCTGCCGACCGCCTATTCAAGCAGATATGTTGTTCAAAAGCATTACAGCGAAAGCTTGGGAATCAACTCACCAGTTCATTATCCCATGAAGTGATTGCATCCGAGATGGGGCCGGGATAAAGGGCTGGCTTGGCCGGTCACTGTGTATACTGGTGCAGTCAGTGCGGAAGTAGAAATCGACTTAGGTTTCTGCGTGCAACACAAACAGTTAGTCTACCGTGTTGATGACACAGAGCAAGCTCACATATCTGCTAGCGCTACCATTCCGTGAATTTCGACAACCTGTGAAGTCGAACCCGTGAAGTCGAAGTTGCTGATCCTCGAGGCAGCGACGGAACTTGGAAGAAGAACAAAAAAAGCGTGTAGCTGAATCACTGCACTAAGAAACGGTCTGGGCTGTTGTGGTGAGCAGTGACATATCACCAAATACGACAGCTCACAAGAGGGTGGAGCTCAGAGTCGCAACACCGAGGAGTAGAGATCAGTTGCATTGCACAGAGCAAGCACATGCAGGGAGGAAGACGAAGGGGAGAAGATAGGATGATGGTGGTTGGAGGAAGAGAAGTCTTTGACGTGTTACGAAACGGTGGAACCGAAGTACTCGGCGCACACATGTCGAGCTCTGATTGGTCTGATACGCATCGCCGAGACCATAACGGCATCGGAGCTTCGGAGTTGAGTGACTTCGCAATTTGCATCAAGTCTGGCTCTCAAGATCGCTGCTCACCACTCATACGAACTAGCTGCTTGGCCCTTCATTGTGAAGCTTCCTCCTCACTAAGTATGGCTGTACGGTAGTCGTACCTATTTGAGTTTAAATCATGATAGAGAAATGCCGAAGTGACGTCAAGAGGCCGACCTTTGAGAGAATGTTATTCAAGTTCTGGAGAAGCGGAAGAAATAGCAGGAAAGAACCTGAAAACTTCTGGAAATTTGCCGAAAGATCCCCAAATGTCCGGAAATATTTCTCCCAAATTGACTTGACCATCTTTTGCATCTTTGGATTCGAAAGTAATCTTTCACTGTCTTGTCAATGTTCCACAAATGGCAACCGAAAAGACGGAATACCAAATATCATAGATGGCCAGCCAAGATGGAAGATGCCTCTTTAAGATGAAAGATGTCCTCCCCAAGATGAAAGATGCCTCCTCAAGATGAAAGATACCCAAGACGAACCTGTAGTTTTACTGATGCCATGGAGCCCATAAAAATTACAGATATCAACAAAAGCGAGGGTTTACCGCAAATTGATGGGAAAGTTCCAGCTCAAAAGTCGAGTATATGCCGAGAACGTCGAGCTTTCTTGCCAAACTAAAATGTTAGTCGGGATGAGTAGCATTGAATTAACATTTCTCTACACTACAGAAAGTGGATCTGAGTTGAAGGAGAGGGAGGAATCTGTCATAAAGACATGCCCTGTTTTTGGCAGTTTGGACCAAGCCTCTCTCCGAGATTGTCCGGCTCGCCGGACCGGAGACAGGCTTGCTCCGAACCTAAATTGATCAGGTGGGCACCGATTTTGCATCACGTGGAAATGCACGGTGATTGGTCCTGCTTGACTGCTGCCTCTGGCAGCACAGCCCTGGCACCGGCACGGTTTCAAGCGAGTGAAAAATCAACTCGGATTTAGCGAGCTCCCCTTACTGTTGCCGGGGTACCAGCATACAAAGACATATTAGTTATATTTGCGCTTCTGCCTCCGTGGGCGCTTGTTGGAACGGCGGTGGCGGACACGAGGTGTCCACGAAGCCACCCCCATCAGTCTTCTAAGTCCAATGCCCGGGGCACGATCGTGGCCCCGAGGCTATATATAAGGCGCTGGACACTGGGAATGCTTCGCTCTTGAAGCTCTGCCACCATCCACCTTGCACTTCCGTCCTCTGCCCGCGGAACCCCAGTCTCCAACGATATGCAGCTTTTGACGCTTCAGACAACTACCGGCGAAGCATCGGCTACTCGCGCGAGCCTTGGCATGTCCGACACACAGCCCAGCTCCACCTTCGATGACGACGTGGATGATCCTGTCGATGAGTCGGAGTCTGATTTTGACGAAGCCAGACCAGTGTTGAAGTTTGTCGTTGCATTCTTGCCTTGCAGACATGGAATGATCATGTCCGCGCAGCACCATCGAAGACCTCAAGAAGGGTATTATCCAGACGAAGGACAAAGGTCGCTCTGAATATACGATTCTGCTTGTCGGCGAGACTGGCACCGGCAAGTCTCCCTCCTCGCGTTCATAGCGAATCTTCTCGCCGGAAACTCGTTGGACAAGTACGACTTTGCCACTCTCGACCAAGACAACGAGCGCGGCATGTCTCAGAAGGAGAGTCAGACCAAGTACGCCAAGCTGTATGAGTTCACGAGTCGAAATGACATCAAGGTGCGTAGCCCTTTTACAGTCGCAGTAAAGTAATTCACGTCCGTTAGGTCAACGTCCTAGACACGCCCGGGCTCGCCGACACCCGTGGTATTCAGCAAGACGAACTCCACAAGAAGGGGGATCGCGACTGAGATCAAGGAACAGGTCACTGCCGTTCACGCAGTGCTCATCCTCGCGAACGGGACCTTACCGCGGCTCAGTGTCAGCACCGAGTACGCCCTCACCACATTGTCCTCCATCTTCCCCAAATCTCTGGCGGACAACATCTCGCTCGTCTTCACCATGTGCTCTAACCCCCTCAGCATCAATTTCACCAACGACGCGGTTCCTCCCAGTCTGAAGACAGCGCCACAGTTCTACATGGACAACCCCCTCTCGCTTCTTCACAGGTATCGCGAGATGAAAGCCAAGGGACAACACAAGCGGCAGCTGCGTGCGGCCTCGGACCACGTTGTTGCTAGCGAGGCAGCTGCACTGCAAACGATGGTCAGAATTTTTGACTGGCTCGACGATCTCAAGCCTCAACCGACCACGGATATATTGACCCTCTTTATCAAGTCGCAAACCATCCAACAACAAATCAGCGATACTGCTTCCCAGATGGCCCAGGCTCAAGCCAAAAGCGAAGAAATCAAAAGGCTCATTCGTCAGATTGAGTATGGCCGGGCGGTGAGTCTTGCTTTGATCTCATATCCTGCCTCTTACCCGACAGTGCAGGATATCGATGTATACTCCAAATTTGAAAAGTCGATTGAAACAAAAATTTGGAGGCATGATCCCACCGACTATCATAACACTCTTTGCGCCGCACCAAAGTAAGTTGAATCCCCTCCTACCATGACGTGATTCACGGATGTGGCAGATGCTATTCGGTATGCCACGAGCATTGTGATCTCGACTTTTCCGTGGATCCTGCAAAGTTGCGGCATTGCAAGGCAATGGGGGGTTTCATGGCCAGCCTTTTCCAGGCTGTCGGCCTTTTGGGCTCTTCTATGGGGATGGAGTGCAATGTCTGCCAGCATCCTGTGGGCCAGCACAGTCATTGGCGCGCAGTCTGGAAGGAGCATGAGGAGACGCAGATCAGGGTTGATGAGGGCATGAAGGCCAAATGGGAGAGTGCGAAGGAAGGCAAGGCGAAGCACGAGGCTGCCCTGGAGGCTATGCGACAAACGCTCGCCAATGTCGATAGGGTCGTGGAGGGGAAAATGGTCAAACTCGCTGACCTGGCGGAAGAATACGGGAAGATGGCGCTCTCTGGCAGTTTTTCAGCACACCTCGAGTGCGGCATCTTACACTTGGAGATGCACCTCGCTTTGTCGCGTGAGTCAAACACTGACAGCGAGCAGATGAAACGGCTGGAAGAGAATGTGGCAGGGCTGAAGCGCAAGCTTGATGTGCTTAAGGAGGCAAACAGCCTCAAGCAGAAGGCCCAGAATTCCGGGCACTTGAAGAAGAGGTGGGACAACTTGAAGGGTTGGGACTTGGCGAATCGTGCAATCCAGTGGACAACCGGTCCCGTGGCGGGAGCACAGCCCCAGCTTGAGTGGAGGGATTGAGTGTTGAGCGTGGAGCAATCGTGGCGGAGTGTTCACCAGGGAGATGGGTCTCGTATCGAAGAGGCAGAAGATGACGAAGAAAGAGTCTAGAGACCGTGAAAGGAACATTCTGGATAGGTAATTTGATGGAATTGCGCATTTGTACTTGGATCTGGGACATGGAATCGTATTGAAAGAGTTTGTGCAGTCCCCGCCGAATGCCAACAAGACTGCGGGAGTGAGTCATACACAGGCAAGAAGGCACGTCGCACCGATATTCCTTGCTCCCGACCATCACCATCCACACAAGTACTGTTCGACGTTATTGTCTCGTCAACGTTTCGACGCCATAACCTGCTTCTCGCCTCTTCCAGGGCTGTAGGCGAAGGCTTGATTCATAGTATCATCAGCAATCAGGTTTTTTTAAAATCACCATTTCCAATCCTGCATGCCGCCGGGAGGAATTGAACCGCCTTCCTTTATACTTATGGTTCATATTGGTAAAGGATGTAGGTGACCAACCGTGGCTTGGACTTGGACTGGGCACCCAATATCGGCGCTGAGTGGGGCAGTGTTACTCCCTCGTCTTTGCGCACGTTCCCGGCTTGTGTTGCTTTGAAGGATTTGCGTCGGTGGAGGGATTTACCACGGCCATTCCACGCAGCAATCCTGCGCATCATACTCGTTTTTCGGCATTCAGGGAGCCTGCCCAACTTTCGTGCACCATCATTCGGAACGTCTCGTATCAACAAGCCTCGCCCCCTGTTTTCCCTGTTTCTGCCGATTCGGCCCGGAGCATATAGAAGGGGTGGCTTATTCAATTTGGCGCTTCCTTGCGAGTTGTGAACGATCTGGATAATAATGGGCTGACTGCGTACCGCGACCTCATGTCCTTGTCGGTTCGCTTTACGTTCTTGCTGACGACTTCTCAAGCAATGCAACAAGAAGTCGCTTCTATGGTCATTAATACAGAACGGCGCCCTAAGAAGATGACGGTATATTCTTTCGTGCTTATCATTGCCTCTAAACCCCAGAACGCGAGCAACATAATTCGTGATCACCACAACCTGGCTGTTCTGCTCACCTGGTATCCGGATGCGGTTACTGTGTCCTCGACGCTTTCGATACTTCGCGCCGGGTTTCAGGGTCGTCCGGATTTAATTCGTTTCCCGTTTATATTCGTCGTTTCGTAAGAGGTATGAGGGTATTATTTGTCGGGTATATTGTCGCATCGATTGGCTGGTATAGATGTCTGTAGCATACACAGTAGAGGCTAGTCTCTTCTAAACAGATGCTATAACAATTCCAACTCGTACCTCGTTTGTTATAAGTAGAGGCCAGTGTATGTCGGTACAGTACCCGTTTTTCCTTATTGGGACCGGTGCGGTTATACATTCCTTCCTTCCTTCCTTCCTTACTACTGTAATACCCGAGTGCCCGCCGAGTGCCCGCTGAGGTACATAAATACGGAAAGGTTCTGCTCGCATATCATCTTCCAAGCCTATAATGCTCTTTGCTCCCCTCACCGTCGCCTTCTTCAGCTTGATTTTTTCCGACTGTGCCCACAGCCACTATGTGCCCGGTGACGTTCATTGCCCGGCGGATTCGCATGTCAGCTTCATACACAACAGCTACACTTACAACACACCCGTGCACAAGTTCACCGAGATCACTAAATCGTGGTTCGACATCCAGTGGTATGTAAGTGTAGTATCTCTTTGTCCTTAATCACCCTCGTATGTACACTGTCTCTGACATATGTATGTTGATCGCAGGGCGGGGCTGTAGTGAGCAACACAACCGGCACCGACGGTGTGCCCGGCGCCACCCGCTCGGGTTTCTACGGCGAAACCCTATTCCACGAAACGCTCGCGATGTATTCCCTGGACCCGGATGCACTGGCGTACTCGCTCCGCGGAGAGGGCCTGATCTATGTGCCCCCGGATCAGCCCGCGGTGCATATCAATGTATACACGGAGACGATGCGCATCGAGAGCATCTGCAGCGGAGCGGCCACATATATCAACATCGGGTCGTACCTGTGCTCAAATGACTCGACGCAGGCGTATGATCTTGCGTACACGCTCCAACGGTCGCTTTCCAGCGAGGATACATGCGACGGTGATGGGGGGAGACTGCCCTCGTGAGTTGCTCGCTATAATCCTCTCGGGGGGAGTTCCTGACAGAGTATATATGGGCAGAGAAATCTAATTGTGCGAAATCGAAAGATAACATGACGGATTCAATATTCTTGGGACAGTTCTAGTTCAAAATTCAATACCAGTAGCCCTAAATTCATGTCCAGCCCAAATCCATGTACATTTGAACTTATTTTCTATGTGACCTGTCAGCTCTTCTCGCAAGTGACGATTTCAACTCTCTCGCGACGCATCTCTTCACCAGGATAACGGCCCTTGGTACAATTTGAACGAATGAGAGCCAAACGAAGAGAGAAGGGAAACAGCCATTCATAGAGCGAAAAAAAAATGTAAGAGGAAGAAGCGACTGAACCGAAGCGGAGCTCCCCATATAATACTAACGCTGAGGCCGCACATTTGGTTTTAACTTTTCACGAGCTCGTACAAATTCGCCTCGGCGCAACTGTTGCAACGACACAACCGGAGATACTCCCACGGTTCAACCCTGCGTACACCACGCTGCTCCACGTTGCCGCGGCCGGAGTCGTTGTGTCCTGGTGGTAACGACTGATATGTTTTTTTTCTCCGGAGAATCAACATGTACATAGGCCAGAGTTTCAAATGCCGAACCAAATCGAATGGTGGCTCCCGGAGGTTTATGTACTGGTTTGGCGCCGGAATTACTTACCGCCGCGCGTCGATGGGCTTGGTCGAGCTGAAACAACCGAGTAAGATTTTGCACGGCGGGGCGAAGGGCGCGAGATCAGCGATGTGTGATTGATGTCTTGCTCGGGTTACGTGCTGGCAAGGGACAATTTGAGTCGACCGGAAAGGCTGTGAGCTTAAGGGTCGCAGTTGGAAGTGTACTAGTAGAGGGATATGGGGAGCAAAACAAGCTGCTTCCATCGTATGATTTGACCCAGATTCGAAATTAAACTGGCTTACAACGCCGGGATGTGCTTCATTTCACCCAAAGGAAAAGAAGGATGGAGGATCGATCGATCACTGTGGAGCAGGAGACTTCGGAATGAGGACGTACAGAATGAATATTGATAACTGGTGCACAATTCGAGCGCGGAAACAGCATGTGAAGCACGACAAGCGACAAGCTCAAGGGGGCTCGGGTACCATGGTTCAATCTTGCGCGCGTATACTGTAGAATTTCATTCAATTCGGCGGTCACGCGTCACGCACCCCGATGAATTTTGGTCTCGGTCACGGGTCACGGCGCCCAGTGCCGAATGTAAAATGCGTGACACTGGGGCCAAATCTCCCTTGGAGGTGCAAAAAAGGTAGAATTTTCGTAATTTTTCGTCTTTGAATGCCGAATTTTTGGAGGTGTCACGCCAAAATTCGTTGGTTGCCGAAGTGCCGAATCGGTATTTTGGGTCACGGGTCACAACCCGTGCCGAATTGAATGAAATTCTACAGTATACATGGTAATGGCGGTAAAAGCTACATCGCATGGTTTTGAATTCACGGATTGATGTGCGGTTTTCCCCGGAGAATCAGCATATATACAGCCTGACCCAGATTCGAACCGACCGACGATGTGGCCATGGTTCATACTTCATTCCGCCCCAGATTTATTTATCATTAATACCCTACAAGTCAAAGTTGGCCCTATTTCTTTCAAATCCTGTTTGATCTCCTACTCGGTTCCTTGTTGCCATTTTACGGCAAAAAGTGGTCAAAAGGGACTAAGTAGTAGGGACTCGAGCAGGAGGAGCCAAAAAGGAGCAGCAACTTTGAAACGGGGTCTGTGATTTTGAACCAGGAATTTAAGACAAATAGGAGAATGCGCCTGGGCCTCCGTGCGCATGCCGTCGGCACGTCTCGGCCACGTCTGAATTCAAACTCGGGTATGTACATACTTTCCCGCCCACGTCATCTTCCGCCACAGCTCAGGTCGGCGACTGCTCGGGCGGTGGCAACCGCCGATTGGAGCGTGCTTAAATGCTCGACGACCATCTGGAGGACCGGCATCGGGAACGTTACCTTCAGAGCGCTCGCTTTCAGCGGCAAGTTACGGAGCGCATGGATGGGCTATCTATCATCTGACTCGGACTCAGAGTTCAGTATGTAGGTGCGTCTTCTGTTTACGAAAAGTTCCGTACTCGATTCTCCTGGTCGCCTTCAACCTGGAAGCAAATGTGTAGGGAAGCAGCCAGGAAACCAAGCAGGAGCGGAAAAAGGAGTCGAGTAGGGAAATGCACTGGGTGTCACCTGTCACCTAAGATCAAGAGGTAAGCGGGAATTCCCGATCGCACACAGACCTCTTTGACAACTCCCCCGGATTAGGGAAGCTGTGCTGATGGGCCACTTTTGCCAGGAAGAATTGAGAACTTTGAGTTTGCAGTCTCATTTTTAGTCAGAACCTTGCAGAATTTTGGCTACCTTCCCATTTCCATATCTTCTATGTCTGTCTACGTAATCAAACTAATTTATTTCCTTGTAAAAGAGGCCTTAAATGGTAAATGATCTTGAAAATAGATGCTGTAAAATGACAGTTCGGAGTCTCGGACGAGATCAGACCAAGTCAAATCCGGCAATATTGTCATGAATCGCCCTGGTTCTACTTTTTCGCGCGACACATCCGTATGGATACAGACACATCTTAGCGACACGGGACTCTCATGACACCACCACGTGACCTTCTCACGGTTGAAACCCGGCCTCAGATTCTAAAGCCGCAGACTCGGGGAGTCTGCGCCATGGAATACAGAAGACGTTAGGGACTAGGAGCCCGTACAGATGGATCCTAGTCCCCGGACACACCAACGGCTGACACAGAAGTGTACACGAAGTACATGAGTGGTTGCAAACCGATCAGGGTTTGAACCACTGGATACGATGACACTCAGGACTAGGAAACCCGAACATCGGGTCTCCTAGAGTCCTCCGACGCCATGGAAACCGACACAGAGGAGCACAGGAGTATCAGCATTAACACTCCTTAATGCTGCGGTACAGGAACTGATCGCGATTGACCGCGATTGCTTTAATTTATTAGAAGCCTATATAAACTCGGTAGAATCTCCATGTACAGTAGATTCTACCTCATCTAATCTCAGGCTTCTACCTTGGCTTGACATAGGCATTGTCTCCACCCTGCCCCGCTTCCTCCACATTGTACTATGGGTTATATCCACGCCCCGGGTTGTATACCTGAGTGGATATCACACCCTCTTCAACTCATTCCGGGTTCCACCTCGCATCCCGACCTATGACATACGGCCTCCTAGGGAGGATGCCGTACAGTTGGTCTTGCTGCTCGGGGAACATACCAGCTACTAGCGTCTATCGGGTTTATCCTGGTTGGGGTTCTCATCGGGTTACTCGCTGTTTCAGCTGACCCAGAGGCTGTTGCTGACAGATATTGCCGAAAAAAGATGTTATCTCCGGAAAAAAGACTGAGGTCCATACGGACCGTCATCCAGACCCTCCCTCCCTCTCCCCTGCACAGCATGTCAAACTTTTGGAGGTTGATGTCCAAAACTTTGATCCCGCCTACCTCTTGCCTAAGATGTTCATTTGCAAGGCATTCAATTCTCGGCAATCATGGGGGAAATTCCCATATATGGCAGTCCGGAGAATGCTGGACCAAAAATTTGGGTGTTTTTCGCCTAGTTAGGCCACAAAATTCCACTGTCACCGTCACCTAGGCCAAAAATGTTCAGTTCACAACCCTCCGTCACCCGTCACCTGAACATCTGATCGAAATGGTACAGTAATTTTAATAAAGGGGTGATATTGCTGTTGGTATGCGCCGGGTCTCCGGTGAGCATCTAATAACCCACTTGTCTATTTCCTTTATATGTTGCCGGCCTATTATGCATATATATTATGGCCTGAGCAACTGTGATATAGTGCAAAAAATTGTATGCGGCGTGCAGGGAATGCTGTGAAATTTAATTGTGGCTCTGTTGCAATCAGTGGCGGTCCAATCTGCCGCACAATTTGTTCTGGTTTTTGATTGTTGTGATCATCAGCAAAACAGAAGCCATCTGGCCGATCTGGCATTAAATTGACTAAGTGCAGCATGCCGCCAGAATTGCATTTGGCAGCATAATGGCCCTCGCAACACCATAATCAATTCTGGTGCCATACTTCATCAGAAAGTGAATTATGGCTGCAGGTAGCTGTAGGTTCTGTTGGACAATTTGGATTTCAATAACGTGTAGATGAATATTGCAAGCTAAATTCACAACATGAAGTATAGAATAGGGGTTAGGAAGTATAGAATACATGAAGACACGTTCTTCTGCGGCTGCCAAACTGTCCAGATGAGCAGTGGAACAATTGAGACTGTTGCTTCTGAGATTCTCACTCAACCTCGGACCACCACGCTACAGCGCCATAGTAATTGCAATGAGAAAAAAGCTGAGGGTGCTCCCGCAAGCTGGAATGTGGTTGCCGGATCCAAGAGGTGAGTGATCAGAAGATCATGTTCTCTGATGTGGCCACGAGCAAGAGATTTGTAAGCACCAATCATTTGTATTTCCAGTGGACACTTGGCAGAGAATGCACCGGATTGGGACATTGGTGCATGGATGGGCACTGCTGGAGTTAGAAGCAGATTTTATCGCAAAGTTGTAGGCCAGAGCATGTGGAACTGGATGGCTGCCTTTGCTGCCGTTGATCGCTGATATTTGTGCCTGCCAAACAATTTCCCAATTTGGGGGTGTGGTGTGTCGTGGGAACATTGGCCATGATCTTCCGATCAAGCACCTCTTGGTTGGATCAGCGGAGGTTTGGCGGCTCAGAAGCCGTCAGAAGGGTTGATAATCAGTCCTCAGCCAAAATAGATTGCCAATGAGCATAAGCTGCACAAGAAGTGCCTTCGCTACGCTCCGGCAGAGAAGGGAAAGATATGTTTTCACATTGCTACACCAATATTTCAAGTTATGCCATTGCAAGTGAATTGCAGGTGGAAATACAGTCAGGTAAAGGAAAACAATGTGCAGATCGGTTGGACGTTTCGAAGTATGACTCAATGGACCAAAAATTGAAACACAGTGGAAGAGCAGTGGTTCATTCAACTTTGAGTAAGACTGCAATTACAAACACGGGACATACTTGTGCAAGCCACGAGCTCAAAAGAGCGGGGGCATCTAGCGCAGATCAGCAGCTGGTCTATAGACACAGAGGAGCAAAGTATACCTCTTCATTGTCGTCGTCATTAGTCTGACAGACTCGAGGGAGGGGACCTATGAATTGATGAGCAAACAATGCAGTAGCATCAAGATGTGTCTCCGGGATCCTGAACATGGTGTAACCCTGGATGTAATAATGGTAAGACTTGAGAGTGCATGGTGAGTACAATAACTCACCAAACCACGACACTGTATTTCCTGAACTGTTGCATTCGCGAGGACCTCAGATGTGCTCGTGCCGGAATGGAGGCCTGCGACTCGAGGTCGGGGCCGTGAAAATTGCAGCTCGAATGATTGAGAGGATGCGGAGAAGACTGTGGAAGGTTTAGAATGGGAAAAGCAAAGGGCTATGACGGACACACTGAGAGAAAGAACATTGTCCAGCATAGCCTTGTGAGTGGGGACAGTTTGAAAGACAAATGAATGGGTGAGTAAAACAGCACTCTTGAATAGCAAATTGAGCGCTTAGAGATAGGTCAATGACCTGCAAAGTCCAATCATTAAAGAGACCAGTTCGAAAGGAAGCCAGTGAAAATTTTCCCGTAAAGCACAACCGAACCCAGAAATAAAAGCGATGTTCCAATGGATTGCCACTAGCAAGTGGTCTTGAGGCTCTCTGACAAATGAGACTGTGGTGCGATAAGTCTGATCCAGGCAGCAGCCGGGCAGAAGGCAAGAATTGAACCCAGGTGCACGGTCCGGGAATGAGCTCAGTTTGTGAAACAGGGATTTGGGGGCACAGAAACTCAGATTTGTTTGATGAGAATTCAGAGGCTTTGTGGGCTTGAGGAACACAGAAGACCTTGACAATGCCCGAGCAAGCAAGCCGTTATTGATGGAAGTCACCAAAAGGCAGGGGGATTTGACTGGTATCGGGTGGCTGGAACCACCAGTTTTATATTGGACAGATCACATACGTGGCCGCAGCTCGAAGAAGGTGCCGTACTACGCAAGTGCTATGCTAGGAGGAATGTTCCGAATGGGGAGATTTTCAACAGCACTTGAAGGCTGTTAAACCACGAGATACGGCTGAAACACCATGTTGGAGATGCAATCCGGCATCTCGGAGAAGGTGCTGGAAAGCTGACTGATCCGCAGCTGGCTTAGTGATCCGGCTGAAGGATTGACCGAAGAACCGAACTTCTGGGAACTTTCTAGATACATTAGTTACAGTAGTATAAATACTCCGATGAGGAACAGATCCTCATCAGCTTGTAAAAATCTGGTCTAACAACCAATTGTGCAATCTTACTGGATAATAACAACACAAGCTGATATTTTGCACAAACCCGACGACTACTAGGCATCTTTGATCGCTCTCATCATCTTATCATCTTATCATGTCAACAAACATCATCACCAATTCCCTTCTCGCGACCGTTCCGAAGTTAAATCGGAAAAAACTTCCATCACTGGAAATTTGCGATCTCCATGGTCTTGCGGAGAGCAGGATGTTGGAATATAGTTCAGGGTACGGAGGAAAGGCCCACAACTAGAGAAGGAGGAGAGAAATGGGATTTAAAGGCAGATGAAGCACTCACTGCTATTGGGCTCACAGTGGACAGTGACAAGTACCAGTACATTCAGGACGCGACCAATGGACAGGAGGCCTGGAAGGCTCTTTCGAAGATTTACGAGAAGAATAGCCGTGCGAACCGAATCGCGCTTAAACGGCAGTTCTATGGATTCTCCCATGACGACACTAAACCCATCCAGGAATATATTTCCGGGATTCTCGAACTCGCAACTAGACTCAAAGCCATTGGAGTCAAGTTGGAAGACAGTGATATTATGGATGTCTTGTTGTTCAATCTGGACAATTCATGGTCCAACATCGCAGCGTCACTTTGTGCGACAGTTGACGACCTTGGGACAGTTTCGGACATCACCGGAGCTTTACTTGATGAGGAAGGACGGAGAGGCGGACCGATTTCCGATCAGCCGAGCGATGCCGCATTTCACACGACAGAATCGCGACAGAAAGTATGCTCGAATTGCCAGAGGAGTGGTCATACAATAAAGGAGTGTTGGGGAAAGGGAGGACAGGGGAAGAAGAAGTGTTACAGTTGCCAGAGGGAAGGACACCTCTCGTTCAATTGCCCCAACGCAAGGGGGTAGCAAAAAAAAAATTAAGCATATCATGCCGAATTTTGTATTTAAGCTTTGGCCAGGGGGACCGACCGACCACGGCAATCACCGGGTGATGGCATCATTCCCCGTAAGGCTATTTCTCACGTGGTTCAATTGGCGTATGGGGCACAAATTCCATTGCTTTTGTGTGATTTACTTGGCTCAAGTCCAAATATATGAGCTTTGAGCCACCATAATGTTTCTCGGACTGGTGGGACAGCTTGGACACATCAGACATTGTTTGCAGGATATTTGATGTAGATAACTAGAGAAGATGTTAGCATTATGAGCTTGAAACCCTACACAGAATCTTTAATGAATGTGTATTCATTACATGTAGTCTCAGCCTACAGTTTATAGCTCACTTTACTCGACTCATTGCCAAACACACCAGATTTTTGGTTCAAATGGTTGCTTTGCCCGCCGAGCTGAGCACTGCCACCTGTCAATCATTTCCTTTTCGGGACTATACTCCCAACAGAGGCCGCGCGAGGTCAAAAACTTGCAAGTAAGTGATTCTGGAGACTTCTTGAGGTTCTAGGAGGCCCTTCAAACTTTCTTCCAAAAATTTTTTTAAGGGTCTCTCGGGGGGACCGACCGACCGGCATGATACCATCAATTTCTCACGTGCCACCCCCTTGTCCAAATGAAAGCCATAGAGAATCTTGAGAGAACAGATAATTAATTGAGATGAAGGCTGCGCCGGAGAGCTTGAGAGTTTTGCGGCGGGTTCAAGGTGCAATGAAGACAAAAAAGGAGTTCGCAGAGGGACGAAGCATACAGTTGGCATACAGTGCACAACTGCAGAAGATTTTGAAAGTTGAATGGCGCAGTGCATAGTGGGTCATGGGATGTGTATACCGTGGATATTGCTGTCGGACAAAAGGGGATAATTATGGCAGAAAACGAGAGAAAGAAAGAAGCAGCGAGGATATATGGGGATCTTGCACAGGTTTCGTAGGATATCGTTAAAGAACGGTTAATTAATCGTTGCTGGCGATTTACTTCCATTTTTCAAAGGAGAGTCCGGAGCCTGCGGACACTTCTTTGATGCCATCACAAGAAGGAGGCCGCGGGCAACCCCGTGGCCAATCTCGATCAACTGCCGCGCTACGGCCATCAGCCAAAGCACTGAAGCAGTCACACCGGCAGTTGCCAATGTTGATGACAACACACTAAGTGTCAAAATCAATGTCAGGCCAAACAAAATTTAAACTGAGTGCCATAGTCTCATTTTGTCTTATACAATATCTGACATTGATAAAATCAAAATAGTTTTCAGTGGTGCTGAGACGGAGCTGATGCGCAAAATAACAGATTACAAGTCAGGTGGGCTGAAATCCAAAACCAAAACCTATTATCTCAGTATTAGAAAAAGTGCAGCCAAAACTTGGAGTATTGGTTGGACTGGAAGCAGAACCAAAACTACAAATTTCAATTCTCATTTCAGTCCATGCAAAACTTAGAGTTTCGGTTTTGATTTCGGCTCAAGCTGAAATCAAAACCGCAACTCTGAATTTCAGTGCAACTGAAATTCCGTCCACGGACAATCCGCGGCTGATCCGCAGACAATCTGAAAACAATCCGCAGACAATCCGCAGACAATCCACTGCTTGTCCGTGGCCTGTCTGCTGCCTGTCCACTGCTCGTCTGCCACACATCTGCTGTCCATCGGCGGGTGATCAGTGTCTAGCAATATCAACACAAAGTTAGTAGGGATTGTGTCCCGCTAATCCTACAGAGGGGGAGATGGAATAACATGGTGGGTGAATTAAGGCTAAACTAAGAACAATTGCAATTACAGGTACCCAATTCAATCCTGGCAAAATAAAGTTACCTAAAAACGAGGACAAGATCTTGAGTTTTGTTAGAAGCGGATCACCTGCAGACAAGCGGCGGATGGGCGGCGGACAGGCGGAGGACAAGCAGCGGACAAGTAGCGGACAAGCAGCAGATGATCCGTGGATGGGCCGCGGACAAAATTTCAGTCCAACTGAAATTTATGGTTTTCGTTTTTATTTCAGCTTGAGACGAAATCAAAACCGAAATCCCAAGTTTCGCAGGAGCTGAAATGAGAACCGAAACTTGTAGTTTCGGTTCTGATTTCAATCCAATCGACATCTCAAGTTTTGGCTGCACTTTTTCCAGTACCTACATACAGTGATCCACCGGTCTATGATACACTAAAATTATGATGCTGATCTCTACAAAGCGAAGGTGTCTTTTACAATTCTGAGTTGGCTAAATATGTTTTGTAGGATGTATTTAGGCCGTCCCAAATTTTCAAAGTAATCAAGCCATCACCGGCCCGCGCAATTGACTGTATCACTACCGGTGGATCAGTTTCCCTGCCAAATAGGGAATTGATCTCGCTCTATTTCTCTTTCCCCAAGGCAGCTATGCACTGTAAGCTTTAGGAATAGTGTTTTTATATGTATTACTTCAGTATGAACTATGTTGGTGCTATGCACGACAAGAGGAAGAAGAGAAACTGGGTGTATCATTGACTAGTGGTGTATCATTGACCGGTGGATCACTGTACTTAGTTTCCATTCTAGATCTCAGCTAACCTGAGATGTAATCCGTTACTTTGCATCTCAGCTCCACCTCGACTCAACTGAAAGCAATTTTTTTTCTGTTAATTTCAGATATCATACCAGACAAAATGAGACTAAAGAACTCAGGTTAAATTTCGTCCTGCCCGATGTTGAGTTCGACACTTAGTATGTCGTCATCAGCGTCGGGCCTTCCAAAACTTGTCAATCGCCGGTGTGAGTGTCACCCTCTTTATAAAATTACGTGTGTCCGTCCGAAGCCTTTTTAAACTCCGGTTTTAATCTATCATTCCGGCAGCTCGGATCAACGTTCTTATTTTAGTTACATCCAGCAAATGGGAGCCGGCGCGAAGCGCCGGCGAGCGCTTGTCTTGGTTAGAACCCCTCCGCCCTCTCGCATGGACAATACAGAGACCACCAAGCCCAATACCCCAAAGACAAACCATAGCGGTCTGTACTCACTTGCAACATCAACCAACGGCCTTCAATTGATTCATGTGTTCTTCATAGCCCTTGACGCGAGCGCAGAAGCCTCCGGTGCCAAAATATGGGCCGTGTATGTCTCTGAGGCAGAGAAATATGACCAGGCACTCGTCGAAAGCTGGAAGAATGACATGCAAGGCATCCTCATTTTTGTACGCAATTATTCTGTTGTATGAAGGACGAGCATTGATTAGCCGGCAGTCTGGTCTTTTTTCTGCGACTTTGACCGCTTTCATCATCGAGAGCTACAAGACCTTGACCGCGGACTCCGCCGATGTCACGCTGGTGGTGTTGGAACGCATTTCACAGCAGCTCGCCGCTCAGGCGGACGGAACGGGCTTTTCTATTGCTCCAGTTCCGCCGTTTTCTCCATCCAGCACGTCCCTCGTCTGCAACACTCTCTGGTTCATCGGCCTGGGACTCAGTCTTAGCTGTGCTCTCCTTGCAACACTTTTGGATCAATGGGCGCGGGATTTTCTACACAGGGCGGACATGCGATCCGCACCAGTTGTCCGCGCCCGCATCTACTCGTACCTATACTATGGGCTCAAACGGTTCAACATGCACGCAGTCGTAGAGATAATCCCTCTCCTGCTGCACGCATCCCTGCTTCTTTTCTTTGCGGGACTCGTCGTATTCTTGCTGCCAGTTAATGCGCTGATCATGGGCATATCCGCGGCTCTACTGGGACTCGTCACGATGGTCTACTGCACTCTGACGTTCCTCCCCATTTTCTACCCGGATTGTCCCTATCGTACCCCCTTGTCGGGTACCTGCTGGAAAATCATTCACACAATGCGTCCCTTTTTTCGGCACCAATATTCGCCCTCGGTCAGCGTCGTACAATTCTCAGAGACGGCTGGAGTAAGTCCATTATTGGGCGCCCTCTACCGATTCATTCAGGGAGTGCATATCTTTTTCCGACATCAACATTCGCATGCAGACACGCAATTCCTCCCTCATCCGGTGATAGAAGAGACAACCCGCCCCGGCACGACGAGGGAACCCGGGTCTGGTGTCTTCTCTTTCCTAGGTGGCACACAATTCCAACCCGCCACGGTGGCTGAAGCCACTCCGGTTGTCAGCACCCACCCTTCCATTCCTGGCCCACAATCCCGCCCGGTCACGGTCGTTGAACCCACGGTTTCTGCGGAGGCGCGCTCGTATGTACACCCACCCTCACTTGCCAATACCCAATTCCAACCTCGCACGCCGGTTGAAGTCCACCCTTCGATCACCCGAAGACAGTTCCGCCGTAACACAGTGGTTGACGCCATGGCTCGTGCGGAGGTGCGCTCGGAAGCACGCACTCGTTCAGCTGCCGACTCCGAGATTCATCCCGAGACGATGGTTGGAGCCACTCGAATGTCGATTGCCTTCCGGCAGTTCATTCGGGAAGTGCGTTCTTTCTTTCAACACAAACCGGCCCAGGGCACACAATTCTGCCCTGACATGGCCACTCGATCGTCGGGTCCTTTCTTCACTGGCACACAATCCCCTGTTGAATCTATCGTTCACCCAGCAGTGCAGTCGGATGCGAGCACGCTCTCCGTCGACGCGCAGTTTCACCCTAAAACAATGGCTGACGCCATCGAATACAGTGCATGGGCACGATCCGGAGACTGTACCGTTCGTGACACGCGCGCACTCAAGTGGACTGTCAAGTCTTTAAGAGACGATAGCGAGCTAGAACGTTTCGTAGACGGCTTACATGACGCTTTGTGGGGTCCTGAGGGCAGACGAAGTCTGTACGATGGCCATATACTTGCCCTCGCCCGCGACCCCGATGTGCAGTTGGTTTCCCGGATCGAGAGCCTACTTCGTGGTTGTGATAATGGACTTCTAGATTCCAAGGTCAAGGTAACCCCCCAGACTACCTGCCTGCAGGCCCTATGGGCAATCGGAAGCCTGGTCAATCTGTCCGAAGCACCTGGCTTTCTCTTCAATCTAGATCTCATGCACAAGCTTTGTTTTGACACCAATGCCTTCATTCGCCATCACGCGTTTTCCACGCGCGCCGTCGCACGCTGGGCCAATTTTTGCTCCTGCAATGATCGACTCACGGCAATCCTCCGCGGAACCACTTCCAAAATCCCGGTCTCGCAGCAGCTTCATAGCCTTTGCCAGGAAATCGTCCGCATATTGGACAAGTACGACATTTCCTCCTTGAAGTTGGATCAGGTGGATTTCGCCAAAATCCCGCTCAACCCTCAGGAAACTGGCAAATGGATCGAAAAAACCATGGCAGACCTCCAGATTGTTTGCAGGCACATTCCGTTCAGCATAATGGTTGAATATATCAACATTGCGCCCCACGGCGTATTCCAATTATTTGCTACTCAGACCTGCATAGAATATGCGAAATTCCTCCCTCCCGATGCCTCACTTGATTTCATGAAGCACATACACGGATTCCCTCCTCCTTGGTGGCATGCCAGCATTGACTGGTGGCCTCACGCAGATGAGATCATGCGTATCCACGGTACCATGTGGCGGCCGGGGCATCAGCATTATGCTAAAGCACCTCGGAGTATGGTCCAATACCTGTGTAACCGTAACTCACCCAATGCGCTCGCGCAAACACTAGCAAACTGGGACCTACCTGCGCTACTATACTCCCTGGCCTCTGACGAGGACCCTATATTCCCTGATGATCACCGCATTCCAGCGATGTGGAACCTGTGTAACGCACTTCAAGTTGCCCATCTGAGTTCACCCACGAAAAAGCGCCTTCACGACGTCTATGCCACTCTTTGGTCCACGTGGCAATTTCGTTCTATGCCCTCGACATCCTCTGTGGCCGCAATGATGAAATCCCAGTGGCTGACCATGCCGGACAGCATGCAGGATCTCATCGAGATGCTGAAAACCCCGCTCATGTCCATGGAGACAGCTACCGAAATTCCTCCTGACTCCTTGCAGGACCTCCTCGTGATTCTTTGGGTCAATCTCGTCTTCGAAACGCTTTTTATGCTCGCCGCGATGAAGTAAAACTCCGAGTTTTGGCAAATGTACTGGAGAGCTGCCACTTGGCCACGGCTCCATACCAAGTTTTTGAGACGATCCAAAATTTTACCACCTCCCCCCGGTCGGAAATTCACAGAAATCACCAGATATACTTCGCGAACAGCACCAAGGCCTTGGTTGGCTGGTCCTCTGTCCTAGCCGAAGTAATCGGCCTACCCCTATTTAACGTTTATGCGGACCCTGGGCGCTGGAGCGAATCCATAAGGTGGCTCAATGATCCTTCAGCCCTCGAAGAACTCAACAACTGCTTCACCAACTACGCACGGAGACTAATATTCGAAAACCCATCCACACCAGAGCTGTTCGGGAGGGTGAATAAAATTCTGGAGGAATTTCAGAAAGATCTCAACCAAATGCGCAGTAGCCCCACTGACAAAGATATACACCTTGTAGGGGAAGGACAGATTCCGGGTTGGAATCAACATAGACACAGTACGCGACATCTTGATGGCCTTCAGGTGGATGAGGAGGAGCAGGCAGAAGATCAGCATAAAGATAAGGTAGTAGTTGCCAATTGAACCAAGATTTACCAATTTACCACACTTCCATGAAATGTGATTGTTTTTGTTGGGAGGTTGGCAAAAGATATTAGTCTTGAAGACTGAGGTGAAAAATTCAATAATAGGTGACTTTCCATAAGATTAGATAAATGCTGGGGAATAATTTCGATCGTTTTGCCGAGATGCCGGGCAGCTGTCAGGACTCCATCGGGCTTAGATCTCATTTGGAATTCTTCGACCCTCTTCCAAACCTTAATCAAAATTTAATCTGGAGGGGGGGTGCATGCCCCCTCTTCAGAATATCTTACTGGTTGACTTTCCATAAGCCTAGAAAATTCCCGGGGCATATTTTCAGTCGTTTGGCCGAGATGCCATGGCAGCTGTCAGGACCCCATCGGGCCCAGATCTCACTTAGAATATTTTCGACCCTCGTTCAGAGCTTAATCAATTGTTATTCTGAAGGGGGGGTCGCTACCCCCTCTTCAGATTATTTGCCTCTTGAATAAACAGATTTGTGTGTTCTCGTCCGTTCGCGTTGCCTCTTTGGGCTGCGACGTCACGCTTGTCACAGAAGTCGCCGCCATCCTCTGCCTTGTCGTTAACCCATGTTTTGTCTGCTCTGCTCCACACCCATTGGCTCACGGCGACGACGGTGACAATGCTATTATGATCCACTGCTTCGTTCATTTCCTCCCCGTTTCATCCTGGATATCCGCCACAAATCCACTGGTGTCGCTGATACTGCCAATGGATCCAATTACCACTCACCAAGAATGTTAAAAGGATGGACTAGGTTGCTGTCATTCCGTTCACAATCTATGTGCCTCGATTGCTCCCAGCGTCCTGATTCCCATCGTGGTTCCTGGCGCAAGTTCGTCCATTTCGTCATCCCGGATGTCCTCGAGGTGTTGGTAGATGAAAAACGCGTCAATGTCCATTGTCGAATGCGGGACGCGTCGTTGACAGAAGAGACGCGTTGTTGGGAGGTGTTTACCACATAAACAGATATTTATATTTAAGAAACAAAGACGATTATTCTTGCGCTGGTTTGTGGGAAGCAGGAAGGAATAGAATTATGGAATATATCGACATGCCGGCAGCTCTGGCACCGCTCAGATAGGCTCAGATATCCCGTCGGAATTTTCTAGGCTTATGGAAAGTCAACCACTCTTGAATAAACGGACTTCCGCTGTTCTTCTCCATTCGCGTTGCCGTTTTGGGCTGCGCGTCACTGATGTCACGGACGTCACTTGTCTGCCTTCTGCCTTGTCGTCGTCTGCACAAACAACCCTCACCCATTGGCTCACGGCGACAACAGCGATAAATGGCTATCACAACCCATTGTTTCCCTCCATTCCTCCCCATTTCACCCTGGTTATCTGCCACAAAACCACCAGTTTCGCTGATACTGCCGCACTTCGGAAACGGGTCCAGTTGCCACCTGCCAAGAAAGCTAAGAGGATGGACTAAGTGGACTGGGCTGCACAGTACATCAAGTTCAGCCCTCTTTGTTGCTGCTTTAACCTGGCATCCGTAGTGATGTGCCAATAAACACAACTTTAGTTTTCTGCACCCGACCTCCTGCTACGGCTGAACATTGCGCTGAACCCAGGTGTTCCTCGTCTGCTGAGGGTTATAAAGGCCTAACAGGCTTCGATGTTTTCTCGTTCAAGGTCTGCTCCTCATTCTTCACCTTCCTTTCGTCTTCATTTCCTCATCTCAATGTCAGATTCCAGCCTTCCTCCATTCACGCAGAAGGGCCTTCCTGCATCCGCACAAACTGGCCCTCCACCTCCTCAGTCATCTAAAGCTGCTGCAAATTTCCCTGGCATTCACTACTACAACACTAATGGGAGACCATGGTTCTGAGGTCCAGATGGCACTTGGATTGGGAGCACTCACTTTGTATGTCTTTCTCAACCTTGGCTCACGGCACTCTCGTTGATGCCTACCAGAAGCCCAACCCACACCCGTCTCAACAGGCCCCTGTCCCTTCGCAATCGGACATGTCTGCGCAGTCTGCTGCCCAGGTGCGAACATTTGATAATTGTGTCGTTCTTAAATTTTAACGATCCTTCATAATTCAACTTTACGCCTCAGCAGCAATCGGATACATCCACCCAGTCCTCTGCCCAGGTACAAGTACTTGACCATGACTTCGTTCCTGTCTTTGACTGATTCTCCGTACTAGCGATTCAAGTTTCCACCCGGCTGCAGTCGCTACCCACCCCTTATTGATCCCAGCCTCCTTGCATGCCTTCCGGATGACAACGACCTCAATCTTCCTGATCCAGGGACCATTGCCAAAGCGAAACTCAAGCCCACCACCAAGGTCAGAGGTGTTTGTCAGAAAGGCCACAAGGACAAGGGCAAAAAGCACCAGTACTCCTCGGACTCCAACAACAACAGCAAAGCTAAGTGTGCTGCCAAGCATGGCTGCTGCAAGGGGTCACAGAACTGGTCCAAGAACGACATGGGGAAGCTTCTGGATCTTGTTCAGAAGCATCTTCCTCTCGGTCAGAAGGGCTGGAATTTGGTTACAGACAGTTTTTGCAATTGGGCTGATGGGTTGGGTTGTCCGCAGTGTGATGGGAAAGCTATCGAGGCCAAATACAAGGCAGTGTGTGTGCTATAGTATTATTATATTTTTATATCTGATGGCCAACAGCCTCTCAAAACCAAGAAGCCACCTGTAGACTCCATCCATGGCCTGATATACCAGGCTATTGGTTGCAGACAAGTCCCTGGTATTTCAGGGAAAATTGAGTTCCATGGAAACCCATCCATGACATCCATCTGCGCCAAATTTTGGCGGAAAAGTAGCTTTCCAGTGCTTCCACCACCCTTATTGACCCTTCATTAGTAGGTCAGTAAAATTGTTACCCTCATAAAAAATTCCACTGCATCCACCAAACATATTTTTTGACTGGGAATGCTTCAACCACATCCACCAAAACAGGGTCAGTGCAATTTTGGGACCCAGAATGCTTCCACCATATCCACCAAAATGGGACAGTAAATTTTGTGACCCTTGTAAATTCCACCGCATCCACCAAAATGGGTCAGTAAATTTTGTGACCCCTATAAATTCCACTGCATCCACCAAAGAGGGTCAGTAAATTTTGTGACCCATATGAATTCCATCACGTCCATCAAGCAGGGGGTCACTATAGCCGAGTCACACATCCACGTGGTATCTCCACCACGTGATATCTCCACCCCATCCACCACCTGTTGCTGGGGGTATTCCGGCATACCCATGCACGTGACTTCTATCCATCCTTCCACCACATCCATCTGCTCGCCGGCGACCTATAGTATTCTGGTATATCCATGCACATGACACTTCCACCCCATCCAACACCCGCTGCTGGGAGTATTGCAGCATACCCCTGCACGTGACTTCTGTCAATCCTTCCACCGCATTCATCTGCTCGCCAGTGACCTATTCCAGTATATTTGTGCACATGACACTTCCACCCCATCCACCACCTGCCAGCAGTGCTGGGGGTATTCCGGTATACATATGCATGTGACTTCTGTAGATCCTCCCACCGCATCCATCTGCTTGCCAACGACTCCAGTATATTCATGCATGTGACACTTCCACCTCTTCCACCACCTGCTGTGAGGTGCATTGGCACATGCACATGACATGTATCTCTCCCTCGACCTTTTTGGTCTATCCATGCACATGACACTTCCACCAGCCAAGCTAGCAGACAGACAGGCGTGATTTAGCCTTTTTTGACCAGATAGCCTCAAACTGACCTTTCCTCAAACCAAAATCAAAATTCTGGCTCAACAATATTGTCCGAAATTTTCAGGCCCACCCACCCATGGTTACCAGTGCTTCATGTACTTGTTCTTTTCATCAATTGGAACGAGGTTTCTGAGTTGGTGATACAAAATCATTTTTTGCCTCACTATCGCAAGCAGAGAGGCAAAGTGTGAAAGTAGGCTTCACATATTAACACATTCCCTCAAATGTGAATTTCAGGCTGGTGGTCATCGTGAACATCTTTAGCTTGTCAAACAACAATAGGGGCTCGCCAGATCCTTCGCCCTTTGCGGCGTGCATGCAACCCACCCATGGTTCAGCTCTATACTATAGACCACGTTCGATGGCGCCGGCGGATTTACGTCCTCATGGTAATGGCGGTTGTCAAGTGGTCGAGAAAGGTACATCTCATGTATATAAAGGGTGGATCCAAGCCCAGTGAATGATGATTCATTTTTCTCTTTGTGCACTTGCAGTCTCACTAGAAAGATTTTAAATGTCTAGACATGATTCAGACGCCAGTTTATGTGTCTCATACGTCTCGGGCCTCATTCTTAGGCCCGGCTTTGGGAGCCAACATCAAATTTGTGCTCGGCTCGGGTAGGGCTCAATTAAACCGAGAACATCTTCCTCAACTCTGCACACGTACCACTACCGCCTTATGGCGACGGCAACAGTAAGCGCCAAGCTTATAGGTGTTAAACGACCCGGCATCTGGCCTTTGCACGAGGTGGAGGGATGACGGACTGCCCCGGAAACTTGTGCATTGCTCCCACGGTTCAACCCTGCGCCAAGTTACCGCGTCGGATACCGTTACGCGTCCGAATGGAAATGGCGGTAGTCAAGCCTCATACATAACTCCTTGCGGAAGTTGCCTGAAGTTACTGGAGAATCGGCTCCGCTTGTGCCCGGGCACATACAGGGGGGAGTGAAAAATTACTGGCCTTGGCCCCCATCTTTCCATTTGTTATAAATACGACTGGTGCACATCAGATGTGCGCCGGATCGATGGTGCCATCGTTGAACTGAAATGCAATGCAAACTCTAGAGTCGATGATATATAACTTGGAGTTGAAATTGAACTTACTTCTGACGCGATCAGCTGACCGCACTGTCACATATTAGTACGCGCCAGTCATTGTTGTCTTGTCGGTGTTTCCCGAATCTTCTACTTATTCTATATATCTTCTACTAGAGAACGCGAGAGTTTTTTGAGGCGAGTCAAGATCAAACCAACCGAGACTTGTCCTCGTCCTCCTCGAATAACGCGACGCGAGGGGCTACCCGTTTCGTTCGAGTCCCACACGGCCGGAATTACGGTCATCTTAAAAGAGGGATAAGTCCTATTCCAATTTCCGCGATTCCAACTGGATTACCGAACGACGCAAGTTGGATTACCACCGCAAAGTCCGAATGAATCTGATCGTGAACGACATGTACATTCGATTGAATTTTGCCTCGGCCCGACATACGTTGCCTGCTACATACCGGTAGCCCCAAATTCATGTCCAGCCCAAATCCGTGTACATTTGGGTTTGTTTTCTGTGTGACCAGTCAGCTCTTCTTTCAAGTGACGATTTCAACTCTCTCGCGACGCATCTCTTCACCAGGATAACGGCCCTTGGTGCAATGTTGAACGAATGGGAGCCAAACGAAGAGAGACGGGAAACAGCCATTCACAGAGCGAAAAACAATGTAAGAGGAAGAAACGACTGAACCGAAGCGGAGCTCCCCATATAATACTAAACGCTGACGCCGTACACTTGGTTTTAACTTTCACGAGCTCGCACAAATTCGCCTCGGCGCAACTGTCGCCGCAACATACCGGACGGCGACATGGCAACCGGAGATACTCCCACGGTTCAACCCTGCGTACACCACGCTGCTCCACGGTGCCGCGGCCGGAGTTGTGTCCGGCTGGTAATGACTGATATGTTTTTTTCTCCGGAGAAGCAACATGTGCATAGGCCAGAGTTTCAAATGCCGAACCAAATTGAATGGTGGCTCCCTGAGGTTTATGTACTGATTTGGCGCCGGAATTAAATACTTGCCACCACAGGTTGCTAGGCTTGGTCGAGCTGAAACAACCGAGTAAGATTTTGCACGGCGGGCGGAGGGCGCGATCAGCGATGTGTGATCGATGTCTTGCTCGGGTTACATCCTGGCAAGGGACAATTTGAGTCGACCGGAAAGGCTGTGAGTTTAAGGGGCGCAGTTGGGAGTGTGCTGGTAGGTCGAGGGACATGGGGAGCAAAAAAGGCTGCTTCTACCGTATGATTTGACCCAGACTCGAATTTAAACTGGCTTACAACGCCGGGATGTGGTTCATTTCACGCAAAGCAAAAGAAAGATGGTGGATCGATCGATCACTGTGGAGCAGTAGACTTCGGAATGAGGACGTACAGAATGAATTTAAACAACTGATGCATAATTGGATTCCGGGTTCTTCGTGGTACCCTGTATATGCCGCGCATTTGTTTTCACGAGAATTTCTCTTGTGAAACATGGCAAGGGACAAGGACAATGGAGGGGTCCCACGGTTCAACCCTGCAGTGTGCGCACCACGTTGCCGCTGCCGGAGTTGTGTCGTGTCCTCATGCCATTTGAAAGGATGTCTTCACTGCCGGGAAGGTAATGGCGGTACTAGCTACATCGCATGGTTTAGAATTTACGGATTGATGTGTACATAGGCCAGTGTGTGTTTCGAATGCGTGGCAAGCGGCAGGAGCGGAAAAAACCCATTCCTTGTACACATATATATATACAACCTGACCCAAATTCGAACCGACCGACCGACCATGTGGCCATGGTTCAAACTTCATTTAATTCCGCCCCCAGATTTATGTATGTATCTTTAATACCCTACAATTCAAAGCTGGCCCTATTTCTTTTTAACTCCTGTTAGATCTCCTACTCGGTTCCTTGTTGCCATTTTACGGCAAAAAGTGGTCAAAAGGGACTAAGTATTAGGGACTCGAGCAGGAGGAGCCAAAAAGGAGGAGCAGCTTTGAAACGGGGGCTGTGATTTTTGAACCAGGAATTTAAGACAAGTAGGAGAATGCCCCTCCGTGCGCATGCCTTCGGCGGGTCTCGGCCACCTCTGAATTCAAACTCGGGTATGTGCATACTTTCCCGCCCTCGTCATCTTCCGCCACAGCTCAGCTCAGGGCAGTGGCAACCGCCGATCGAAGTGTGCGCATGCTCAAATGCTCGACGACCGTCGATATCTGGAGGACCGGCATCGGGAATGGTACCTTCAGAGCGCGCGCTTTCGGCGGCAGATTGCGGAGCGCATGGATGGGCTATCGTCTGACTCGGACTCGGACTCAGAGTTCAGTAGGTGTGTCTGATCCTGTTTGCAAAAAAAACCCTACTCGATTCTAGATCCTGGTTGCCTTCAACCTGGAAGCAAATATGTAGGAAAGCAGCCGGGAAACCAACCGGGAGCGGAAAAAGGATTCAGAGTCGAGTGGGGGGACTTTGGGCGGTACTATGTATTCACTTGTGTTTGAGCTGTATTTCAGTATGGATTCAGAGGAACAAGTAGTTCGCCAAAAGAAAACGATCACTGGAGTAGACTCCGGGGAGGATGTACAGAATAAAATCATTGGTCACGATTAATATGTACTTATTCCGGCTTGCAAATCGTGCTTTTGGGGGGCGATCGACCGATCGACTGCCGCGGGGGCAGCTTGTGAGCAAGTACACATTGACGACGTGACAATTTAAGCGGCAAGGGGCTCGAAAGTCGCACGGTTCAGCCCTGCACTCTGGTCGCCGCGTCCTCGTGGCAGGGGCGGTATGTAAGTAGTCAAGGACGGGACGGGCGGTAACTTAGACTAAGAGAAGGTGTATGTAACGACGTGCGTGGATCCCGGATTAAGGTACCTGGCACGGAGAGGTGGAAATTTCAAATTTACAGTACTAGTCCGAAAAATGGGGAACAGGGGCGTGGATGATATGCTTTCTCGGGAAGGTGGGCTTGCGTTCACGTTCATGTCAAAGGCTGCCCGATCGTTTCATATAAACCATTGGACAATGAACTGTTACTTGGAGCCGAAGTCAAGCCGAAGTAAACTTACTTCACGATCAGCTGACTGGGCACTGCCACATACACGGCACCGTTTGTCATGGTCCGCGGATTTTGTGTACATATCATCTCACACACACGGGAACCCATCTTTACAATGTCTTGTCGAGAGGGCGCCAGACCAGCCGAGGCTCGTCGTCGCGACGGGGTTACCGGTTTTGTCGCCCACGGCTCGACGCATCAGGGATTAGGTTTAGTTCCCTATTCAAACCCCGCGGAAGCAATGTGACGGCACCTGCAACCGTCTCCCGTGAAGCATCGAGCATCATGCCAGCCATATATTGATATGTTCATTCCGCCCAGGCACGAAACAACAAGTAGCCTGCTACTCGTTGCGAGGGCGTGCTGCTCCGTGCTTTTCGCTGTGTAATATTGGATCGGTGAAACGGCTACGTCCGCCTGTGTGCTGAGTCCGATGATGCCTGCGATGCTGATGCATCACGGATGGCGGTGACGCGTTGGGATCCGGTTTGGGGTTTATTAATTATTGCTGGTGACGATTCTCCATGGACCGGGAGAAGAAAAACAGACGCCATTGAATGGGAGGGTCCGTTCTTGTCTCAATTTCAGGAAGCTCTGCGAGGATCGGCCACCGAAGCACGAGAATCATCGAAGTCACAAAGCGGCGCAGCAAGGCTCCCACTCCTAGGAAAACTGCGTGAAACGCACAGGTTAGCGCCTAGGGTATATTGTGGGCTATTTACAAAGAGGGACAATACTGGTCTGTTCGCAACGCTTGTAAATAGTCCTGCGATGGACAGCGACAGCTCAGTGTCGCCGCTGCTGAGCCTCGCGTGCAGATTCCGTGCGTATTCTGGTCGGTCTGGGAGGGCATTTACTGATTTTCTGTAGTTCCGCACGACCAATGGTTCACCACACACGTCGATCCAGACTGGAAAGTCAAACAAGTAAAGTCCTGGCTGCTTGCAAAGTGTCTGCCCTATGCTGCCCCGCCGTCTCCGCCCCTGCGCCAGTCGGCCCGCAAACCCCTGCGGCCCCCGTCCCCCATAACCTTTGCTCCGGATCCCCGCCACCGCCCAATATCTCCCATCACATTTGCTATGCCCAAGGCAAAGGCCACCCCAGACGACGCGAGCGAGTTCGACGAGCCCCCTGCAGACGACGAGCTGAGCGATCCCGAGCCCCAGATCCAGCCAGAAGAAATCCTGCCCCCTGTCCTGCCCAAAAAGCGCGCTATTCTGCCCACCGCGTCGACCTCTGCCAAGGGCGATCTCTACTCGCAGTTTACGCTCATTCGCTTCTCTACGGGCCAGCTACTGGAGGACGATCTGCCACTGAGCTTCTATGACATGCAGGCCGACGAGCTGCTCGAGCTGCACCGCGTCGGCGTCGTCGTGACTCTCCCCCGCGCACACCCGACCCGCTACCTCGATGCCTACTGGGAAGGCTGGGTCCGCGTCCTGCGCATGCGCCCCATCGATACCGAGGAGGACTCGTACCCGCTTTACAAGATCCGGCAGCTCGAGACGCGCGTGCTCGAGTGGCGCGACCGCTGGCTCGTCGTGCGCGAGGGCAACATCCATCTATGCCGGGACGAGGTCCGTCTGGTCTAACTTGATCTAGTCCCGCAATTGTATTGACGCCCAACAGGAACGGACCATTCACACGCTCGCCCTCTCGCACCTGCTGCAGCTCACCAACTCGGGGCTCCCGCCCGCCGCCACCCCGTCGAGCAAGACGCGCGTGCTCCTCGCGCGCTTCGGCCCGGGCCAGCAGAAGCCCTCGTCTCTCGGCTCCACCCGCGCCTCGTCCCCCGATCGGCATGACCCGCTTCGACTACTCGGACTCTGACTCGAACCTCTCGTCCCCCGTCTTTGCGCACGACAGCAGCGACTCCAACCGCCCGCGGCGGAAGCTCCAAAAGCGCGCGCGCAAACGCCCCGACCCCGAATTCCTCGCGATGGACCTCAAGGACGATGCTGGTTTGTACCCGTTTCATCCGAACTACATACCTCTTTCTAAACTGCTCTCCTCGCCAGCGTACGTCTCCCTCCTGCGCGTGCTCCATCGGCACACCCTCCCGCGCTCCACCTTCGTCGACAAGCTCCCCGTCGGCACCGCCGACTTCCTTCCCTCCTCGCACCCGCATGCCTCGCCCTTCGCGCACCACCCGCACCCAGACGACGACGCAGACGACCCCACCCCGCCCGCGCTCCGCCACCCGCCCTCCCTCGCGCACCTCCGCGCCCCGCCGCGCGGGCTCTCCCTCGGCGCCCTCCCCTACCCCGAGTGGCGCACGGGGCTGCTGCAGCGCGCACGGCGCGCGGGCCTCGGCCGCATCGGGCGCGCGGTGGAGTGGGTGCTGTGGAACGGGAACGGGAGCGCGGCGGAGGAGGGCGAGTGGATGCTCGAGGGGCAGTCGCCGGTGCGCAGCAGGCGGGGGACGGGCAAGGGGAAGGGCGCGGCGCAGCGCGAACGCGGCCGGGGGCGGCGCGCGCCGAAGCCGACGAGCACGGACGGGTACGACTCGGACGACGAGGACCCGGACCCGGGCGCGGCGAGCGACGGCAGCAGCAGCAGCGCGGGCTCGGGGCGCGGCTGGGGCGGCGCGCGGAGCGAGACGGAGTGGGAGGGGTGGATGGGCGACCTGCGGCGCCAGGCGCGCGTCGCCGCCGACGAGCACATCCGCGAGTCCATGCGCCTCGAGGCGCAAAGGCGCGCGGAGGAGAGCCGCGACGCGGAGCTGGGGCTGCCGCCGCTGCCCCCCGGCGCAACCGCCAGCAGCGCGGCGGAGGTGACGATCTCGCGCGTGGGGACGGGCGCAGACGACCGCCAGCGGCGCGAGGCGCTCGAGCCGACCGCGTTCGTGACAAGTCTGAGCGGGGTGAACCCGCCGACGCACGCGGCGTACCACCACCCGCTCCAGAGCCAGAGCCACCACGGGCACGGCGCGAGCCCGAGCGCGGGGAGCAGCACGTCGGGCGGCGCGCACATGCTGACGCCCGTGCTCTCGTCGCCGTCGTCGAACGAGTCGCTCGGGTTCGCGTTCTCGCCGCGCGCGGAGCTGGGCGACGACGACGCGGCGGCGGCGCTGCACGCGCACGCGGCGTACATGGCGCACACGCGCGCGCACTCGCACACGCTGCTGCACTCGGTGTCGATGCACGACGTGCACCCGCACGGGTACGCGCACGGGTACGCGCACCCGCTGCACATGAACTTCCCCGCGAGCCACGGCGGCGCGGGCCGCTCGCGTTTGACGCGGCGTTTGCGAGGAGGCCGAGCATGCCGGTGATCGGGAGCGGCGCGCGGTGGGGCGAGGGCAGCCGGCCGTCGACGGCCGAGCGCGACGCGGGCGGGAGCTCGACGGGCGTGACGGAGGTGCCGCGCGCGGGCGCGGCGGCGTCGCTGGGGCGCTCGGGGAGCGTCGGCGGCGGTAAGGGGCTCTTGCGGAAGAGGGACGGGCAGCGCGAGAGGGAGCGGGAGCGGGAGCAGAGCGATGCGTCGGATTGGCGGAAGGGCAAGGAGAGGGAGCGGGAGCGGAGCCCGATTCCGACATTCACCGCACGGCGGCCTCGGCTGTCGGTGTCGACGACGGATCCGCCGAGGGTGTCTTCGAGGGGGCAGCCACAACAAGCGCTGAGTCCGCCGGCGACGCCGCTGACGGAGCACGCGCACCTGCCTGCGCCCGACACGCTCAATCCGCTTGTGCCGGTCAAGAAGAAGAAGCGGGGCCTGGCGCGCGGGGTGTCGATCCGCGCGGAGAAGTTTGTCAAGAGCTTGGATTCGGCACTGGATTTTGTCGACGGGCGGTGATGAAGTGGGTCGGTGGGTCGGGTGTGTTTCGTGGCCGTCGACGGCGTCTGTTTCGTGTCCCGTTTCGTGTACCTATTTCCTTTCCCTTTGCTTTGCTGTATGTAGTTTTCGTACCGGATTTGCTTCTATCCCTGTTGTAAATACTCTAGCGCACAATTAATTCTAATCGGTAATGGCCTTGCTCAAATACTTGCGCCTCTTTGTTATTGACTAACAGGCAACGCTGTGTAGAGTTCAGAGACTGTTCCTGAGGATTCCATGTTCGAAGGGCAGATATGCAAGTACCCGTGTATTATTGAAGTGGCAGTCTGGGCTGACCAAACAGCGACGAAAAAATATCTTGGTGAAGGAGAAAGATTGAGTTCCAGAAGATCGGATCGAGGATGGTGAATGTACCGTGAAGGGACCGCAGGAGTCGGAATTCAGTGTCGTAGCACTGTTCTGTAGTCCCAACTATCCATTTCATCAACCGCCTTCCCTCCCTCCAATAATAAAAGATCCAACCCCTCCTCACGTAGTGCATGTAGGCCGGAAATCGTTGCCGATTCTGGTTTGGGCCCGGCTGCTATGACACCGGGGGCAACGACCGACGCACATGAAAACCATATGCGTTAAACGCATATAGTTCGCATATGCGCAGATTGTGGAACAAAGGTGTCAATGACCTTTGTTGCACCTTTGTGACTCTCCTCTTCACATCCAAAGAATATGAGATGTAGATGTGGAGCAATCGTTGGGCTAGTAAGGGTCGCGGACTCGCGATCAAGGCATTGACCCTCGTCGCTGCTGCCTTCGCCGTTGTGAAGAATTATGAGCTTGGTGAGGAAAGGGGAGCATTGCAGGATTCTGGCCGTTGTATGAGCCGTAGGAGATACAAGGCAAAGTCGTCGGAGGGAACACGAGGAGCGATCAAGGAGGGAAAGCAAAGGTGGGAGAAGATCTGGACTGTCTTTGTCTTCGAAGACTGCGAGTTCCTCCAGGGCAGGAACCCTGAAGTACTTCAAAGCTTCCGCGTGTGAGATGGATGTCAGCAACGGCCTCTGGGTTGGCTAAACAGCGAGGAACCCGGCGAGAACCCCAACCAGGATAAACCTGATAGACGCTAGTAGCTCGTGTGTTCCCCAAGCAGTAAGACCAGTCGTATGGCGTCCTCCCTAGGAGGCTGTATGTCGTAGGTTGGGGTGCAGGGCGGAACCTGGAACGAGTTGAAGAGGGTGTGGTATCCACTCAGGTATACAACCCGTAGTACGATGTGGAGGAAGCGGGGCAGGGTGGAGACAATGCCTATGTCAAGCCAAGGTAGAAGCCTGAGATTAGACGAGGTAGAATCTACTGTACATGGAGATTCTACCATGTTTATATAGGCTTCTAATAAATTAAAGTGATCGCGGTCAATCGCGATCAGTTCCTGTACTGCAGCATTAAGGAGCGTTGATGCTGATACTCCTAGACTCCTTTGTGTTGGTTTCCGTGGCATCAGAGGACTTAGGAGACCCGATGTTCGGGTTTCCTAATCCTGAGTGTCATCGTATCCAGTGGTTCAAACCCCGATCGGTTTGCAACCACTCATGTACTTCGTGTACACTTCTGTGTCAGCCGTTGGCACGTCCGGGGACTAGGATCTGTCCGTATGGGTTCCTAGTCCCTAATGTCTTCTGTATCTCGTGGCGCAGACTACCCGAGTCTGAATCCGAGGCCAGGTTTCAACCGTGAGAAAGTCACGTGGTGGCATCATGAGAGTCCCGTGCCGCTAAGACACATCTGTATCCATACAGACGCGTCGTGCGAAAAAGTAGAACCCGGGCAATTCATGACATCACCCCTCTTCAAGGTTGTTGTCCCCAACGACCCGTAGGTACCGCGTCCCCTTCTTCCCAATTTCTTCTTCAAGGCGAGTTTTATCCTTCAAAAATTTCCTGCGTCGTGGGGCTTATTGTCACTGCCCATCGATTATTACCTGCGAAGGTGTCCTTCAGTCTTCTCCATTCGGGAACCCGCAATCCAAATTATCCAGTGTTCTCCCTTCGTGGTGGTCCTGTTATCTGGATTGTAAACACCACGCCATGGTTATAGGGCTTATTGTCACTGCCTATCAATTATTGTCGCGCTGGCGTCCCCATTGTCTTCAGTGCTCGACTCCCCATGTTGTGGTGTTCCTTTCCCTCTGTGGTTCAACCCTGTCGAGATGCTTTCGGGTTATGCAACCCACCCGCACCCCCTATCTGTTATTCCGGCTAAGTTTAACAAGGTTTTGATTTGATGGCCGTGATGTTTCCGTTGTTATGGCGCCCAGGGAGGATTCTTTGATCTACTTCCAAAAGTAGAGCTCGCTTAGCGCTTCTTCTCGAAGCACTTTTAAGCTTTCTCCTTGAAACATGGGCTCTGGGTTCTGAACTTAATCAGAGCCTTGAGCCCTTCTGTTTCCGTCTTTCCGCAGCACGCCACTCTCTTTTCCACCATTATGTCCTCCCCTCTGCGCAACTTCGCCCTCTTCTGGAATCTTGGACTCCGCTTCTTTCTCAACCCTGCGACCTCTCCTCGCCACCGCCTTGATTGGGACCAACAGAACGCGGATGGAACCCCACTACCTCTTGGGTACGGCGCGGAGAGCTTCCACTGTCCTCGTCACCTATTCCACGAGTGTTCCAACGGCGTGTCGGTGATTTTAGCGTTTGGATATAGCGGAGTAGACATTGCCATTTCGGGTCCTGAACCCGTCAGCCAAACCGATGGGTTCCTTTGCCTCTGGTCGGCGACGTTTGCCGCCAGCGTTTCCCAGACGTCTTTTCGGGTTCTCTTGGAGTCTGTTCTCCCTCCTGTTCGTTATTACCCCCTCCCCTTGACTCCTCATCTTTGACTTTTGTCCTCGGGTTGCAGACTACCCTTGAGTCTGGTCCCTAGACGAAATCGCCCACCAACACTTCCTGGTGTGCGCCTGGTTGTCGTTTGGTGTGTCGAGGAGCGGGGTCCGGCAAGCTGGCCCATTCTTGTCTACTGGCTCTGGTGGCAGGAGGACCCCACTATGCCTCAAATTTTCTACGAACTGCTGGATCGAATGGCTTTGTCCTTCGAGACCTCATTCGATGCATACTGCCAAGCTTGGCGAGATCATATTCACGAACGCCGTCTCCGACACCACCTTTTCTGGGTCATGGTACGTCGTTCCCTCCTCGAATGCTCTCGAATTTTCCTGGTTAACCTGCAGTTCAGTTGCACATGGAGCAAGTCCTCTTCTGGCTTAGTCGCATGGGCTTTGGGGTGTCCTGGTCTGCACGATATGACCAGCTCCTGGTCAGGTTGTTTCCCGAGGTGTACCCTGACACACTTGAAACAAGTCGGGCGTCGGAATTGACCCGACTCACCTCAGTAGGTGGACATTTCGCGAAATGTCCCGTGTACTCTCGGGGACCCTTTCACGAAGTTTTGCGTGAACCTTTAAAGGGTATCTGACAGGTCGTATTTGCTCCTGGGGACCATGCCCGGCACCGCGGCGCCAGCATCAGCACTGTCAACCACATCACTCATCATCCACGCCGTTTCCAAATGTCCGGCAACCAAATCCGCGCATCACGGACTGCACAGCATCTCGGTAAATACTACCAAAAAGGGATACAAAAGTGGAAAATGGTATCGCCAGGGGCGCTCCGGCGCGACGAGCACGCCGCTCTGGATTACTTCGGCACACCCAAGAGCTTCTCCATAGCTCCCGTCAGGTGCTCGCTGCCCTCCGCGCACGCTACACGCTCCGCATGACACCCCGCTGCTTTTGCGCCCCCGCCTTCCCGCCTTCTGCCCTCGCGGCTCCCGCCAGGCGCGCTCCAGAGGGACCCGCATACAGGTCTGGGCTACTTCGGTAGACCCCACAGCTTCCTTATAGCCCCCTCCGCACGTGCTACGCCCTCCCCACAATGCCCCGCTGCCCTGCCACTTTCGTGCTCCCCCGGGTCCGCCCTTGGACACTCGCCGCCCTGCTCTAATGTAGGAGTTGGGCGGCTTGAAGGGGTTGTGAGCAACCTGGGGCAGACTCCACACGACGCCCCGCCGCTTTCATGCTCCCCCCCCCCCCCCCGGCCTGCCCTCGTGTGCTCACTGCCCTTGCCGCCGCCCTGCTCTAACACAGGATTTGGGCGGCATGAGGAGACGGGGAGCAACATGGGGCAGCAGCCCATGTTGTAGTACAATAGTGAAATATCCCGAAGGGACTCGGGGACCGTTTTACAAAATAACGTGAGACTTGTCTGGCATGGGAATGTTGTCAAATTACTTGCCAGGCAGCCGTTTGGCATTCCTCGCGTATCGTCGCTTAGCCTCAGATCAACGCCGCTTGCCAGCAGTCGCTGGACCTTCAGCAATCACTCTTGCTTAACCCAATATCAGTTCCCGGCACGGCGGCAGGCTTGGGCTTACCCGGTTTCGCACATTGCCGGATACTACCCCGGATAACAAGACATACGAAACCCGTTTGGGCCTACCCATCAGTAGGAAGCCCAACTGGGTAATTCAATGATTGCTATTCATGCTATTTAACCTGTCGCTGGTGTTTGCGCGCTCTCTCTGCGCCAGCCGAAGTGTTGGTGCTAAAGGAGACAACGCGGCGATTAGTGTCAAAGCGTGGGAAAGGAATACTATGTGCTTCTCTTTAGCCGTGGACAACAGGCCTTGGAGGACCCACAACACGTCACAGACAGCGGCGAGCCAACTCTCGCTCTCCATGTCTGCTGGTTCACCTTCCTTCCACCACACCAATGGCAGAAGCACCGTTAGCATGCCGTTCGCACCCGGATGTACCAGGGGACCCCATTCTCCTTTCGTCTCCCCAGTCTTCAGCACCCCGTTCTCGTCTTTGTCGCGCCACGCGGGGGCCAGGCAGCCCCACCATTTCCACCAATCCTTTACCAGCTTCTCTTGGCTTTTTAATTTTCTTCGTCGTCGAGCGGCCGTTCTTGAGCCACTGATGTACTTCTTCTGGTCTCACCTTTCCCGGCGAAGGCAAGTTAGCGCTCTGCATCAGAGGATGGAGGTAAGTTGTAGTGGCCTTTCCGGAACGCAAGCGACTGACCGAAGTTTGGAACGCGTAGACCTTTTCTAGCTGGGTCCACGTCTCCACGACTGCGTCCCATTCGCTTCCTCCCTGCGGGCAACCTCGGAGCAGTGTCAAACTGTCCGACATCCACTTTTGCCGCCGCGTTCCCTCGCTGCTGTCCTGTTCCCCCTCCTTGTCACCTTCCTTCTCGCCACCGTCCTCTATCGCGCCGCCTTCCTGCTCGCTACCATCCCCCATCGTGCCATCTTCGTTCTCACCACTGTCCCCCATTGCGCCACCTTCCTTCTCGCCACCGTCCTCCGTGGCGCCGCTTTCCTTCTCACCACCGTCCTCCATCGCTCCGCCTTCCTTCTCGCCACCGTCCTCCATCGCATGATCTTCCTCATGCCTGCCCTCCCTCGTGGTCAATGCTTGATCTGCCCACATCCCCTCCGCTCTCCTCACCCCCGCCTTGTTGCCCGGCTGGTTCCCCCCCTCTACCCTCTGCCCCTTAGCCTGCCAGTCGCGAGGACTTGCGTGTCGGGCCCTCTTGCACCGCCGACTTATTCGCGGGTCGTGGTCGTGGCCGCAGGCGTCCCTCAACGAGCGCTGGGCTCAGGATCTCCTTCGTCGCGTCTTTCAGATTCAGCATCTCGAGAAGCTCCCTGTTTCGGACCAGCGCGTTCTCGCACGTAAACTCCATTTGGACAATCTCCCGAGTTGGTACAAGCGCTCCCGGCGCTCGTTCGTTGGCAGAGTCTCCAGGAGGTCCTGCATAGCCGGCATGAGTTCGTATCCAGCAGGCAATGCGGGTATATGGCTCCACACGGTGGCAGGAGGAGGGGGAGGCGGCGGTGGGTCGGGGCTTGGGCTCCGTGAATTTTCACGCGACAATTGTCGTGACACCGCCGGGGATGGTGTTTCCTCCAGCGATTCTGTGCACCTCTTGCGCTTTCTGCCTCGCGTTTCTTCATCCATCCCCATTGGACCTGGGGTGATCGTTTCCCCGCCCTCCATCCCATCGGCCACTGGCTCCACGTCCATGGGTATCGTGCTCGCTGATGGGGCAGGGAGCAGTGGTGTTCCGCTTGCTGCAGGCGCTGTCGGTGGAACGATGGGCGGTGGGATGGCCCAGGTAGCGCCGCCGGTACCGGGGACCTCAAGCGTTGCGGAGTCTGCTTCAAGTCAGCTTCTATGTCCCCTCCGAAGTTGCTCGAATACTCACAATCGTTTGTCTCCAACAGGAATTTCATGAACTGGCCCAGAACGTTCTTCTTGAAGCCCGCCACGTCCCATTCCGAGAATTTCTGGCCCGGTACGCCGCCTATGCTTACAGTGCTGTCATGAATCGCCCGGGTTCCACTTTTTCGCGCGATGCGTCCGTATGGATACAGACTCGTCTTAGCGGCACGGGGCTCTCATGACGCCACCACGTGACCTTCTCACGGTTGAAACCCAGCCTCGGATTCTAAAGCTGCAGACTCAGGGAGTCTGCGCCACGGAATACAGAAGACATTAGGGACTAGGAACCCGTACAGACGGATTCTAGTCCCCGGACGCACCAAGGGCTGACACAGGAGGGTACACGGAGTACAGGAGTGGTTGCAAACCCGATCGGGGTTTGAACCACTGGAGACGATGACACTTAGGACTAGGAAACCCGAACGTCGGGTCTCCTAGGTCCACCGACGCCACGGAAACCAACACAGAGGAGTCCAGGAGCATCAGCATTAATGCTCCTTAACGCTACGTTGCAGGAACTGATCGCGATTGACCGCGATCGTTTTAATTTATTAGAAGCCTATATAAGCACGGTAGAATCTCCATGTACAGTAGATTCTACCTCGTCTAATCTCAGGCTTCTACCTTGGCTTGACATAGGCATTGTCTCCACCCTGCCCCGCTTCCCTCGCACCGTACTACGGGTTGTATCCACACCTCGGGTTTTGTACCTGAGTGGATATCACACCCTCTTCGACTCGTTCCGGGTTCCGCCTCGCATCCCGACCTACGACATACGGCCCTCCTAGGGAGGACGCTGTACGACTGGTCCTACTGCTCGGGGAACACACAAGCTACTAGCGTCTATCGGGTTTCTCCTGGTTGGGGTTCTCGCCGGGTTACTCGCTGTTTAGCCGACCCAGAGGCCGTTGCTGACAAGTGCGTCCGGAATGCACTCTTTTCACGCGAATTAGTCCAACAAGCATTACAGCCAGTATTGCCTCACTCATGTCATGAGCGTGAATCTCTCGCTCCCTGCCGGAGGTCCTGCACCAGCTAGAAGCGTGACGTGGAACCCTGTCAGCTTGGCGATGCCGTCGAGGAATGACTGCGCCACTGTAACCAGATTCTTGCGGCATCTATACTCGTGAGTCGGATTGGGTCGTATTATTCCACATGCAAATCACTTCCGCATCCATTTTAGCTGCGCTTGGTAACTCGGGATTCGACATTGCCTCCGCGCACCCATAGTACTCCGTCATCGCCGCCTCGTGCTCTGCCTCCAGCGCCTCTGCCAGCTCCGTGCGGACGTCATCCTCCTCCTCGTCCAGCAATTCCTTCGCACACTTGCAACGAAAGTCCAAGGCGAATTTCTGATCGAGACCAGCGACCGGCCACTTCTCTTGGAATCGTACTTCTACTGCTGGGGCATATTTGTCCTGCTGCATGTAGAATTTGTGCAGGGGGATTTTGCGCGGCATATGCGGCCGCTCGAACGTGTCGAGCCAATTTACGAAAGGATTCTTGCTTTCACGGTTCGCTGTCGTCTTCTGATGCGAGAACCACCTTTTGATTGCTACCAAAGGAGTCAGTTTGTTTCTGTTCGCCAATGAGCACTCACGCCTACCGCAATTGTCTGCGCTTTGACCGTCGCCTCGAGCGTGGGATCCACTCCCCCGGTCGCCGGCCATTCCCCCACGTCGAGAACAACCACCACTAGAGCCTCCCCGTCCGCCAATGTCTCCCCGTTGTCTGCAGATGCCGCGCCATCCGTGCTCACCACAGCTGCGGGGCCTTTGCCGTCAGACACGCCTGCACTGCCACTTCGTGACACGTCGATGTTTCCGTCCACGGTTGCTGATGTGTCCACTCCCGCCGACGAGTTCACTGACGCGCCGCCGTTCTCCAAAGCAGCTGCGCTCACATTGTCGTCTGACGCCGCAGCACCCGTTGCCAAAGCAGTCCCCGGCGCCACACCCTGCACCGCTGTGTACCAGGGGAACGCCTCCCACCAGAGTGGCCACATTTTGGCGAAGAAGTCGGTCACTTTCCCCCGCCCTTGCTGCCCCAGATAGATCGGCTGGTTCTCCAGGAACTTGAGCTGCTCGCCCTTGAATTTTCCGGGATTCCCTGGTTTCTTCGGCGCGCCATCCCCGTTTTTTGCCTTGGATTTGGCCTTTCCCCTCGTCGGCGCAGGCACTTTAGTTGTTGAACGCGACATGTCTTGAATTCTAGGCTGACACGCTCGATGTGTTTGTTTGCTGGAACCTATTTGGTGCTTTCCCTTCAAACAATAATCCTCTTGCCTTTCCGAGACTCCTTCACTCATCTTATGCGTACATTTTTCTTTTTCTCCCTTTTTCCTTTTCACTCATTTGTTCGCTACAGCTCCTTCCGCCCTTCGCAACAGCCCAACACCGAAGATGCTGCCTCCGTCGACAAGGACGCTGGCCCTCTCGACACCGATGACGAACACCCCCCACGCACTTATTCCCCTGGCGACTGGGAAGCCACAAGCGGCTTCCCTGGTGGTGGCTGGGTGACCCCTTCTTCCGACGACGAGGACCACGGCCCCGCCAGCGACTGGGTCACCGCCAGCGACGATGCCACCTCCCGCGACGGCGTCGGCATCAATCCAGCAGAGACGTGGCGCAGTTGGGGCGCTGGCACTCCATGGTCATGGAGAGACCTTCCCCAGGGGATGCTCAAGGGAGCACCTGTGTCGCCTTTGCCGGAACGGTGAGCAAGGTACAATTTCTCCCTCTCATCCCCATACGCATCCCCAGACTCATGCCAAACAAATAGCCCTGAACGTCTACTGGTCGTCCCCGAGCCCATCAGCGACCTCGCGCTCAACCTATGGATTCAGCAAGGCTTCCTCATCGACTGCGAGCCCATCCTTGAGGCCTGGGAGACGCTCGCACCCTCCTCTCGCGGCGCAAATGTGGGCACGGGTCGCAATGCCATGCAAGAGCTCAGATGTCACGCGCTAGAGGCATTCAGGTACGTTGTCTTTCTCACTTATCAAAAAATTTGCCTGCTGATTCTTCTGCCCAGGGTGCTCTCCCTCGCCACCGTCGTTGCCCTCCCCGCAGGATATGCAGGTTGATCTCGCCCACCAGATCCTTGCCCCCGATTCGACGCAGGCAGAGCTTGCCCGCGAAGATGTTGCTTAGACCTGCCGTCTCCCAATTGCTAATCACATATTTTCGCTTTCTTCTCCTTTTGTTGTTTTGCTTGTGCGTAACTTAGTATTTAATGTATCCCTTGTTTTTGGCTCTCATGGTAACAAAAAACACAAAGTCGGGTTCAGCATCGCAAAAACAACAAAAAAAAAACTAGCTATCATCGACGGCTGCGAGCGAGCTCCCCACCAGCAGTCCCCCTGCCCCCGTTGCGACGAGTTCCGCGAGGGCAGAGTCGCTAGGAAAAAGTTAGCGTGCAGCCCGCATGATTGATGGGCACATGGTCATACCGGTTCATCGCGACTCGCGGGCTACCAAAGACGCGATAGAACATTGGGCCGCCGCCCACAAGGGTGACCTCATCATCGCCTTCCACCGCCTCCAGCGAGCTGCTGACCAACAGCGTTGTACCAAGGCCAGCGCGCAGCTCCGCCTCCGCATCCTCTCTGTCGGCCAATGTATGAGCGGTCCCCCGCCAGATATGATTTCGCTTACTGGACAATCAGTACTCACGGACTCCCACACACCTGATAAAACTTGTGGGAGAAGCCCCCATGGCGTGTTGCGAGGGTGTGTGCAGTGTAGACGGTGATTGCGTGAGCCTGCACGGCGTAGACGGTGGGCGAGGGGCGAACAGCGGACTTGAGAGCGTTGGCTGCGTAGCCGAAGGTGCGGGGCGCATCGATGACGCGCTGCCGTGGGGTTGCGTTGGTGCGTGCAGGCGCGATTGGGACTGACGTGCCGCGCCGGGAATTGGCTCATACGGCGGAGGGGCGCGACCGTCGAGGGGTTGTGGGGGCGGAGTGCTCGTGGAAGCGGTGACAATAATCCACCCAGATGGCGCACGCTCCGTTCGCGGTCTTAGAGGATTCATGGACGGTGTCTGAGATGCCCTCTACCTTCGTCCTCGCCACATCCCTGCAGATTTCAAGAGTAATTCGTGGGGAATAAATACGATTTGCTCACTGGTGCGTGTAGATACCTTCCGAACCCACCGCACCTTTGTTGACCACGTAGAACTTCCGTTTTGCAGACCACGACAACACTTCCTCGGGGGGATCGTTGGAGAGGAAGAAAAAGGTCGGGCGGCAACAAGAGTCACAGCAGTGGGCGCCGAGGTTCAGGGCGGCGGTGGCGTTAACCAGGTCGTCGACGTCCATGGCGGAGGGAGTAAGTTAGTTAGCAATCATGAGGAAAAAGACCAGAGCATCAGTGGCTGTTGTACGTGACCTACCGTGATCATTTCCTAATGTGTCCTAATGACTCTCAAAATGCGCTCTTCCATCCTCCATCCACAGCCCATTTCTCAGTCTCGGAACATCCAGCCCTTGTACTCATATGCTATACCAACAACATTTGTCACAAATACCTCTTCATCCACCGTGCACAACCCGATTTAACTGCAACAATCCTGAAACCTACGTCGCATGCGAACTCTGGACGCCTTGAACTTTCGGGGTCTTTGAGTGCTGTCTGGGGAAGTTTTTAGGGTATATATGAATAACAACTAGGCTTTTGTGCGTGTTTTGCCTCTCCACGCTCAAAATAAAATGTCAAACTTTATTCATCCATACATCGGAGAGCGCACAGTGCATCAACCACTCCGAGGCAGCCAATTTCGACCTGATACAAAATTTCTATCAGATGGTCGGTATCATATATGTCGGAGATAGACCTGTTGGCCGAACTTTTTGTTTTGACCAGTTTTCGCCAAACGAGAAAGTTTTCGTACTTTGTCAAAGACCTATGGACAGGTCATTTTTAGGTACGAGTCCAATTTTTTTTCAGCCATCTATATTGACCTGTCTAATAACTGAACGCTACAGTTAGCAGCTATCCCTGCCTCTGCAGGTCGACCCAAATCAATATTCGTCGACAAGACGGGCTCACGAGGGTCATTCGTGGAAAGTTTCACTCGGCTCGAGATGTATAGCTCTGTTACTCCCCGGATTTTTTTATTATAAGGTGTGTTCGCCACTCCTGCATGTCAAAAAAATGTCTCGGGCACTCGGACAGATAAACAGCGTCTACAGAATTTTTTTCCCTCTCTGCCGGGATAGAGGGGCCGGTCCGGCCTGGCATTCCCAGTCCCTCCTATTCTCCAGAAAATCGCGATGTTTATTCTGCTCGCGACGATTGAGCCCCACGTGGGGGTGCAGGAGGGTGTATTCGACCTTGATACACCCTCCCTGGACAGCAAACCGCAGGCACACGGTTGGATCCTCCTTAGAGGAGACATACAGTATGTTTGCGTGCCCAGAATTCACAGTAACCCTCATCACGCTACATCCAGAACATACACTCAATGATGTATGGTTGCCTGCCCTGTCTTGGGATATCTCAGGCTCTCTCTAACACCCAGTAGTAAGTCGCAATTCAATATTCCTACCTTCTTGTATTAAAACGACTTTTGGTCAACAGCACAGTACCACAGCTGCTTATCCGTGTTCGAGGGCAAGAAGAAGAACTCAGGGTCCGATATCGCACAATCTGCAACCACCTTCCACTCACCGTGCATGAGAGGTTGGCAATTGTATGCAGCGATACATTGCCCTTCCGCTGAACCGGTTTTCCAGGAAAGCCTGCTGGCTATGTGGAATAGAAAAGAAGGTCCTCTGACAGATGTGTACTGTACATCCCAAGAGATCAGCGGCTCTGCACGAGCTGGAATTGAGGGAAATGGTAAGTGATATAAAATGTCAAATCTAGACTCGTCTCCTCAAACATTTATTTGAAAGTGTGCATGAATAATCTGTCCATAAGGCACATTTATCAGGCACACAAACCACAATGATACTAACGCTGGAAGTGTCGTTGCAGCATTTGTACTGCACCATGAGCTAGCCGAGCCCAAAACGGAAGTGGCAGGACGCGACACATGAGGCCTTGGCCTTTTTTCTCCTCGCCACCCTACCCTCCCCCTCCAAACCCTTTTTCAAAAACTTGGCTCATTCCCTATGGCATCGTCGAATCAACAATCGGAACGAATCAGCTCAACCTGGAGTAGGTTTTCGCTTTCTTCCCGCTGCCTCAGATGATTAACATTAGGTATTACAGCGCGAGAAGAATTGCTTCTCTGGGATGAGCGAAGGCGGGCGGCAGAGCTGGCACCTGCGGCACCTCGGCGTGAGGCGGTCCATATGGCTCGTGCCATGGCTGAGGGTACAACTTCCCCAGGACAGCGGGCGACTGCCTTGACTCAACGTGTCGATGCTGAGGTGGTCGTCGCCGCGTCTGCCGCGTACGTCACTGAGCAGAACAAGGAAGGCCATCTCCTCCCCCAGGCCGTGAGGACGGATGGGGAGTCAGTCGAGCAGGTGTGGGCGTGGGCGGACAGCCGACCTACGGCAACCAGCACACGGGACTTGAGTCGCGTGCCGTGGGCAAACTGGACGCGGGAGGAGCTTGCAGAGGCGCATCAAGCGCTTGCGACCTCCAGCGGCACCAATGATGAGGCTCTCGACGAGGACTTCAGCGAGTCAGACAGCGAGATCCCTCCTCTGGATCCACCAGTGGAGGCCATCCTAGAAGCCGGCCGCCGCAGGTTCCGCTCGCGCCCGCTGACCTACGACGACCTTTACGTGGGAGGCGCGCGACCACCTCCCTGTACAACCGAGCGCTCGCATCAACTTTGCCGAATCTGTCAACAAGTCAAATCTCATCCTGTGTCGTAAGCTTTACATTCATCTCATTTTTATCGGCCTGATTTTCGTGTGCCAGGTATTGGTGCGGGCATAGCCACTGCTATGTCTGCATTCGACTCTGGCTCGAGCAGGACTGGTGTTGTCCTGACTGCCGGACGGTCATGTGCGAGCGACCATTCCGTCACTTCCCGGAGGAAGAAGGATTGGAGGTGGATTATGACGACCGACATGACGAGAGCAAGGTAAAATACAGCTGGTCAGGCTTGACGTTCCCCGGGCGTGCTCCGGCCGAGAACGAAGACTAACTTTCCTCCCAATCACATATTTTATCACGGCGTCAACTTACCTTATCTTATTTATTCTTTGGTCTAGTTTATAAGTCGAGAGATTGCCTGTCGTTACCGAGTCCTTAAAATTTTGATTGAATGCGTGGCTTTGAATTACTTGCGAAAGTACGACAGAAAGAAAATCTCCCATAAGTACCCATCAGTCACAGGTGAGGATATTCGGACCTCAGGTCCGAAAAGCACGCCCATCAGCGAATTTGACGCCAAAGAAGTGCCCGATGTCCTCGTCCAAACGTGTCAAAAGCGCCGCGCTGAAACGGAGTATGACTCTTTCACCCTGGCCGACGTTCTGGGCGAGACATCGGCCTTCACCACTCAATCACTCTCTGCGGACCGGCGCCGTACCCACACGACAACTCATAAGGTGGAACTTCCTTCGCCGGTCAAGAAGAAGGCACGCATTGTTGCATCAAGGCCAAATCTCTTTGCGGATGTCGGAGACGGTTTCAAATATGTATTTGATTGACTTGGCGGCACCACCCTCTCCAATCTGGCAAAGTTCTGGGGCCGGTGTGAAGCCACGGGCCAAACGTTACTTGTCATCGGTGCGTTCTTCCTAGCTTCTATTCAGCTTAAAATTTCGGCTGAAAATGTTACATGTAGGACTGGCCATTGCGCGAGTGGACATCACTGCAAGACGAATATTTGGCTGAATTTGTCCGGCTCAACAGACGTGGAGATGTGTGCTTGACTCACTGCCCAACCTGCCTGCCGTCCGTGCCATGAGAGACTCCACATTACCGCTGCGTAGATTGCGACATCCCGGACTTGTTTTGCAAGAGTTGTATTGTGCGAGCCCACGCCAGTCACCCCTTGGACCGCATTGAGGTGCGTCGCCATCCTTTTTTTTTTTTCCATGACGCGTGCTCACTTTGCTTTTGCAGTTGTGGGATGGTGCGCGCTTCAGACGTGTCCTGCTGAAGACCCTCGGCCTACGCGGCCAGCTGGGCCACTCTTATGGCCAGACTTGCAATACACCCATCCCCCGCCCATAAAAATTTCATGGTGATCCACACCAACGGGATGCATAAGGTCGGGGTCGACTTTTGCGGTTGCGTAGACGAGGAGATTGTCGGCTCCCGCTGTTAACAGCTTCTCCGACATTCCTGGTTCCCTGCGACAGCCAAGGAGCCGGAAACATGCTCGACGTTTCGAGTGCTGGACATGTTCCATACGATGACCCTGCAGGGCAAGGTCACGACATATGATTTCTACTCGGGACTGGAGAAGCTTACGGATAACTCGGGGTTGAGGAAAATGAAGGTACGTTGGCTTAGTTGTGTCTCAGCGATGCGAAATTAACCCTCGTGGCAGGATAGGTACAAAGGTTTCATGCGAACGATGCGAGAATGGCGGCATCTCACTATGCTGAAGCAGGGTGGACGGGGAAACGACGGGGATCGACTGGTGGCCGAGACATGGCCTGGCGAGCTGGCGGTCGTTTGCCCTGCATGCCTGCAGCCTGGAGTGAATTTACCCGCTGATTGGGAATCGGCTTCAGGGGAAGAGAGGTATGTTATAAGTTTGTGAGATTTTCTGGCAGTGTACTGAACTTGAGCAAGATTTTTGTACATTCTTTATATTGCTATCGATGCCTGCTTCCGGCTGAAGCGTCGACTCGTCTCAAGTGAGCTGAAGGACCCTGGGTTGGGGTCAGGCTGGTCATACTTCACGGAGACAGCCCGTTCTGCACGTTTTTGCTGTCGGTTACAGATCAGAAGGAGGTACGTGTTGGCTTGAACGATTCAACGGGAACAGATAATTTATATATTGCAGATGAGTACATGTAGTGGTCTGGTGGCGCTCGACTACGCCAACACTAAATTTTCGCGTGGGTACGGGGCTACTGGCATGGGACTGGGTGTATACGCTCGCCATGAGTTCGTGCAGCGTAACGGCGCAGCGGATCTGCAGAAAGGGGAGGGGTGCATTTTACGGTTCACCCACAGGAATAAGCTGATGAAGTGATCTAGATACGCTAACATGGACTATATTTTGGGATCCCTTTTGCACCACCATTATTGGCGCCTGCGCAAGTACTTGTCCTACGACATTTGTTGCCAGTGGAGCAAGTATCTGATCGAGCGAATGAAGGAGATGCCTAACGGAATCAAATTAAATTTCATTTTGTCCCTCCTTCGCTTCGTTATCCCGAAGCTCCATATCTACGGTCACAAACTTGCCTGCCAGCTCAACTTTTCACTCAACTACACCCCGGGAGCTGGGCGTACGGATGGCGAGGGCATCGAACGCCCGTGGGCCAACATCGGGCTGGTCGCGACCAGCACACGCGAAATGGGGCCAGGGTCACATCAGGATATGCTGAACGACCACTGGGGCCATTGGAATTGGCAAAAACTCGTGGGATTGGGTGCGCTGCTGAGGAAGAGGTTGCTGAGGGCGATCCCCGAGCGCAATTTCCAGCGCGACTCGCTCGCAACGTTCACAAAGAACCAGGGGGAGCACGTGGAGGAGTGGGTCGCCATGGTACTGGCTTTCGAGGCTGATGGGACGAGCCCAAACCCTTACGAGTTACCGAAGTCTGGTGAGTGCGCCGTCGAGATTTTATTTGAAAGGTGGCTGATCGTTCTTCAGGCGCAAATGAGCACGACGTCCGCCTCGAATGTGTGGAGGAGGAAGCGGCTGAACAAGAGTGGGGTGTCCTTGCCGATCAACAATGTGAGCCCGAGCGCGTTTATCATCGCCGGGCTTGATTTGGAGGAACAACAGTGAGTGACTTCGGTTATTTAGCGAGATCGACAGCTGAGGAGCTACAGGCGTCACATCAAAGTCGCTGTCGCGATCGTGCAGAAGTCAGAGTCCAGCAAAAATTCGGCCGACGTAGTCAAGAGCCGCACGAAGCTGGCGCGCTATGTTGTGCGGTTCTGAAAACTCCAGGCGGTCTATATGCCGGGAGCTCTTCAAGCGCTTGCAGATCGCCCCGTTGCGGCAGGGGAAGAGGGAGGCATGTTAGCAGAGAACGTGCCTCTATTCCTTCCCTCGGCGCTGTCGGCGGAGCTGCAAGCTTCCGGGTGTAACAAAGGGGTGGATAGAATTGAACACCGGTTCCGCGACGCGCAGTGCAGGAGTGCGCTCGACGGAATTCGCAATTATCTTCACATCAAGTCGCGGTTTCGGACGTATAAAGGGGGCCAGGTTCAGCACCAGGGCGCGACGACCCGGGCTCGCGCGCTGATGGATCGTAACGACGAGAAGATGCAGATAGCGGGGGAGAAGTATATTGCGGCGTGGGAGGCGAAGCGGGTGTTGGTAGGAGAGGCGAACGTCGATTGGCACCGCCTGGATCGGAAGAAGGATTTGCGGTGCATGGATAAGGAAGAGGACCGGGCGGTGGTGAGCGAGCGAAAGCGACGGGGGAAGAAATGGGGCAAGGGGGAGGTGGCGAATGAGGAGGACGTGAGAGATGGCGTGCAGGAGGGGCAGCGGCGGAAGGACCCGATGGGCGAGGGGAGGAGAACCATGTCGTGGATCTGGATGGGGGTCGACACGAGCAGCGTGGGGACGTCTGAGGCGGTCGTACGAGGCATATGGCGCTCGCTCCATTTTTTTTCTTCAAATAGCTGATTCTGAATGCAGGGTTGCGTGTTGAATGGTGCAAGGCCTGGGCAAGGACACGACGCTGGACGGAGGAGGTCCAGCTGTTAAAGGAGGAGATGCGTCGCACCCCCTTGGCGTTGCATCACAAGGCTTGGTGGTGGCTGGAGCGCCGAGCGCCAACAGGCTTTGAGGGCCGCCACGTGGAGGGCGCGGCAGCCTATGTGACTAGCCAAGCCGCACTTTACAAACAACCTCGCGGATTCTTCCGAGAAGTTGTGGGCCCCGCTGATGGGTCTCGAGGACGTGGACGACGCCGTTTTGCTGCGACTGAATAAGCAGATCACTGGGACCGATAGCGACAACGAGGAAGAGGAGGACGAATTGGATCCAGAGGAGGCCGATGAGGAGGATGGGAACGATGGCGTGGATGGAGAGGAGGGCGGGGAGGAGGAGCAGAATGGGGAAGAGGAGGAGGAAGGCTCCGCAGGCGGCGAATCGGGCGGGGAGGACGACGATTAAGTAGTCTGTTTTCGGTAATAAGATGACTTTTTGGGGAAAACCGCATGTAAAACCGCATAGGGACAGGGTCTGCCGAGGTGCCGCAACGTTGAGGAGCCCACAGGCAATCCCCCATTCACGACTGATGGCCAGATGCCTGCCGTAGTGCCCAGCAGCACGCTAATACACAAGCGAGGGATGCCGGGCAGCCGACAAACTCCCCAAGAATGGAATTCTCACGGCAGACGAGACTCGCGATATTTTGTAAAACGGGCCCTGACCCGCATCGGGATATTTCGCAAAGGTAGTACATCTACACCGCCGTTTGGGAAAAATGTTTGGTAAATGTTATCGCGGCCATGTTCGGTAATGATCCTTCGGTCATCACGGGACATCACCAGAAACATCACCACAACAAAAAATCGTCAATTCCTTGATGCTCCGGCGACTTTGATATCTCCAAGACATTTGGACGGACATTCCTAGGAGGTAGTGATGTATATTCCACTAACCAAACCAGGAAACATCGCAGACATTCCTAATTTAATATTGCTGGTTGCTCGTCCAAATATTTAAGAAATGATTAATTGAGTACTGAATATACATGAAATAGGTGTCGACGGGGGGAGTATATTGTATACTACTGTGTCCGATAGAATATTCATGTCGCATCCTGGCGCGATGGGAGCAGTACGTTACGGCTCAAGTGGCCATCGGAAATACACACCACATGATGCCCCCGGCTGTCCCGTTACGGCGGCGGCAAGGGGAGACCGGTGACCGCATGGAAAAAAAATCTTGCGGACATGGCCACGGCCGGAAATCTTGCAAAAGAGTGCGGCCCAGAGGAAGGGCTTGAGAGTTTGAGGCTGAGAGGGAAAGGATTTGAGACTTAGAGGCTTGAGGAGATGAAGCCTTGAGGCCTTGAGAGCTTGAAGGTTCTCCGAGGAAGCTTGAGAAAGCTTGAAGGTCTTGAAAGGAATGGATACCAAATAGTGAGATTTGAGGGGAGTGTAGAATCCAGCCTGGGAGCGAGAAGGACAAGACGGGCCAGGAGGGAGAAGGACACGAGACACAAAGTGTGAGAGGGAGAGAGAGAGGATGATGGTGGAGCGAAAATCATCAACCATCTGTCAAATGCACGTGAGGTGCACGGACCTTTGATGGCGGACTTGCGAAATGGACTTATCCGGCCATACTTCTGAATTCGGGTCCGTCCGAACTTCGCAAAGTTCAACTAAGATGCCGCGAAAGTGTACAGTGGTAATTTGAACTCAGCATAGTCTCTTATTGGAGGATGTAAAATTTATTTTCTTGGGCTGTGAAATATTATGGCAAAGTTTAAGAAGCAGGAAAAAGCAGACAAGGCTGAAGGTGCCAAGGAGCGGGGCAATCAATAACTGTTCTCGTGATGTCAGACAGAATATATTTTCAATGCTAGATAAATGTCATTGCAAGGTTCGCAGAACATCGCTGCAACATTCTAGGTGAAACATCGAGAGGATGTTCCAGCAACCAATGCGATGCATTTGGTCAGATGTTCAACAAATATGTTTCCGATATGTTTCAAAATTAATTCACTGAAATGGGGGTGTACGGGTGGGGGCAGACCCCGCCCTGCCACGCCCATCCCGGCATAGGCCCACCCTCTCCCCCTGTGCGACGCCCCGAGCCTTACCGCCGCTGCTGATAAGCAGGCTATCTGGCCTTGCCTGGAATCTTGCTAATGTTGGGATTCCTGTGCATTACCAGGTTAGATGTACATCTCCAGAATTAACATGAGTCCCAAATGGTTAATCAGGCACATCCTGCATGAGGGCTTAATCAGCCTGCCCAAGAGAACATTAATCAGAACCTCCCATACTGATTAAGGCTCGATTCAATGGGTTTAATAATAGAGTCCTTATAATTGCTTGATTAAGGCTCTGTGGGGCCAACAAATATCAGGGAACTTAAACATCCACTCTGAAGAACAATTGTCTATCAGCAGAGATAGATCTGTGGGATTTAATCATCTTGTTGTGGCTGATTTGGACTATTCTGGGGACGTGTCTGGACACATGATAATCACCGATCAATGTTGCTATCCCAATATGGGTTCTTGACCTGGGCAAGGCTTCATTGCTATATATCTCAACAACTACTGGGCGGTTTGGGGAGATTAGGGTATCTACAGAAAGCTGATACCCAACACTCCTTGAATCTGAAGGTATTAATCAAGGGACTTTGGCCGTTAATTTGGTTCAGCCCCGTTACCGTCCCAAATTGGGTTCTTGGCTTGATCAGGAATTGACAAGGTTATATCTTGAGAACCACTTGGTGGATTAGGGAGTTCTGGGTGTCTACAGAAATGAGAGACTCAGCGCTTTCTGAATCCAATGGTCCGAAGGGCAGGACAACACTATTTGACTTGGAAGTTCAGTCGAGTCAGACAACCAATCGGAAACAAGGAGTTAAATGGCAGATCTTTAGCTTACTCAGGCAGTGTAATTAGAGTAGTGTAAGCATAAATGTACAGTAGATAAAGAGGGCAGTTCTAGCATGGACGCACTACTGCAGTGGTGGTGGCGCAGGTGCTAGATCCCAGTCTCATAAAGAGACTTGGATCTTGTGCTTGTGGCACTAACATTGGGGTGGCACAGGAGCTAGGTCCTGGTCTCAATTAAGAGACTTGGATCTAGGGCTTGTGTTACAACAGGTAGTCCGTGCTTGTGATCCTGGGCTGGTTCTATTAAGAGCTTTGCTTCGTTTGTACAATGTGATTAATATGTCTTGCCCTCGGTGGAAGTAAAACACATAATTTGGGATTGTGATTAAGATGTGTGAAGGGATTTGGGATTTGGATTGAGAACACAGCACCACTACAGCAGCCTTGGAAGGCTTATTATTTGGGATTATGGGATACGGTCGAAAGGGACCTTAAACAATCAGCAGCCTTGGAAGACTGATATTTGGGATTGGTTTTGGATTGGTGTTGGATTGACGCACTCGGTTGGCTATGCCAAGAGAGGGTCTTAATCCCACCACAACAGTCTTGCACACCATTAGTCAAGTGCTCTCCTTCTGAGCGCTTGATTAAGGGCTTCAACCAGTCAAACTGAAGTATCTGTGTCCCTTTTCTACTCCTTCACGATCTTGTGAAGAAGTCTAAAATGCATGAATACTCATCGGCACGTCTAAGCTTGTGCAACCAGGGGGAACAAGGATGTGGATTTGGTTAGTGATTGTGGCGAGTACTGCTGCATTCCACTCATTGGTCCATATTATCAGTAGTACTCCAGCTGTAGACGGACCGAGGCAAAGCCTTTCACCGCCGCCGCCTTTCCTTCCTGCCTGCCCCGCCCCTCCCACCTGGGCGAAAACGTGCGCACACATGGGGCAAGAAGACACATGGGGTAGCCCCAATGCAGAGCCGCCCCGCTGCAGGCCGCCGCTGCCGGCTGTCGAGTGGGCGGGCGACACGCCCCCGCCCCACGTGTTTTCCCGAACGGCGGGCATTGAGGCGAGGCAGGCTGGGCAGGTGGGAAAAGCGGCCCGCACGGCGCATGCATCGTAGGGCGGTGTGCCGTTCTCCTACCCACCTCTCCACTCGGCCCCGTGTTGAACTGCTCTCTAGAAATAAGAAAAAAAAATTGAGATCCCTAATCCAAGCAAGCTATGGAAACACTTACGGGTCACTTAGTCCTCATCCGCACCGCCCCCAAAAACAAAATCGTCGTCAGCGACTTCATCGCCTCGCAAATCCTCGAGCTCTTGCTCTTCACCACCTCCCACCTTGCTTCTTCCCGCCATGCCGTTCTCTCCCCCCTCTACCCATTCATCATCAAACACCAGCCTCCATTTCCCCCTCCCTTGGTGTATTTCCGTCATGGAGATAGTGAGGCGGGCGGCAATGTCGCGGAAGACCGCTGCCTGCTTCAGGGCGTACGCCACTGCACCTTCCGCTCGCTCGTATGTCCACCCGGCCAATCGCCCCGTTGATAAGCCGTGAAACGGACCATGGGTGAAATAGCAAGGAATTTGCCGATTTCTACCTTAATCACGTAGCGCGCTACTCCAAAGGATTAGCATAAGCCCTATATGGCTAATCAGGGCTTTATCCTGCATGAGGACCTTAATCAAGTCCGCCTGGAATGCATCAACTGGAAAGTTCATACTGGTTTGACATCCATGATTAAGGGTTTAATTGCTAAGATTAAGCATCACTGCTTAATCAAGGCATCGCGGGGCCCACAAACAACATGGGCAATATTAATCATCCTCTCTGATGATCTGGGGCACCACTGTGGGGGTCTTGATTAGGTGTTCAAGTGTTTTGTTGTGCTTGATTTACAGAGGGAGCCTTGCGCGACGGGTCAGGTGATTCGGGTTTAACAGTAACCGGTTACCCCGGCTGTGGTTGAACTTCGCTTATCAACTATCCGATCATTGTTGCCATCCTGATTTGGTTACTTGAACCAGGCTAGGACGGTAACTCGCATATCTCCACAACCACTCAGCGGTTTGGGCTGATTAAGGTACTGGCTCAAAGCCAGTACCTACGTCTACCTAAAACTGAAGGTCCTGAACGGGGGACAAGAGGATAGAAGATGGGACTGTCTACACGATCGGACAAGGAGCAGTCACACCGGACACACTCAAGCATTAAGGGGTCGACACACAAGGATCCTATATATTTACCCACACGTGATTAACTACGGATGCCTTACTCATATACCAGCAAGTAGACTAATCATCGTATTGTAAGTGTAATTGTACAGTATATAAGGAGGAGGTTTTGGCATGGATAGCACTGAACTTTCTGTCACTAAGAGCATTAGCCTTTACCGGGTATTGCTTGATAAACGACGGAGATTCGGGACTTGTCACCCAGGACTGACTTTGTTAAGAAGTTTTGTTTCGTCTGCACGAGTAACTCAATATCAATTGTTGGATCGGGATCTTGGGATTGGGAACGGTTAAGAAGCTAGAGAGAGCTTATTAGGATTGAGAACACGGCACCACACTACAGTAGCCTTGGAAGGCTTATTATTTGGGATTTGGAGAACACGGCACCTTGTTAAGATTGGGATTGTTGGCTCAAGCTTCTAAAGCTTATACACTCGATTTGTTGGCTTAGGCACTCGTTTGGCATTGCTCAAAGAGGTCTAATACTCTAAATCAAACCTTGCACTTCGGACTAGACCTCTTAAAACAGGCTTGTTCCTCGCAACCTCTGTTGGATTATCTGTGCTCCTTGAACCTTCTTAAAGCGTTCAAAAGACCCGTACTCGGCGGCACAGTCTAAACCATTCAAGGGGAAAGTAGTTAGGATTTGGTTAGTAGTTGCGTTTTTGCCTTAATCAAGCAACTCACATTCTGCTCGTTGGGTCTTGATTAAACTAGTACTGCTGTTGTAGACACCGAGCAAGCATTTCACCGTTGCCCAGTTCCATTCCTCCCACTGCGACTCTCCAATCAGCACCGCCATCCCCCTCTGCTCCCACTCGCGTGCCCAGAACTCCAAGGTAACCCCCCGCGCGCCGCACCTCCTCATCCACCAACAGCATCTCCTCCCGCCAGCGTCTGGTGCGAGCATATGCTTTGCACCACTCGATCCTCAAGGCTAAATCATGGTCAGTGAAATTCCAAATTTCCCAGAAAACATACTCACCCTCCTCCAAGTCTGCGTCCGCACCCATCATCCCTGCCCCAGTCCAAATCCACGAAACTTGCCGAACGCTTTCCCCGCCTCGTGCTACGCGTTCCTCGTTCTCAGTGAGGGGCGGCAGTTCTCGCATCGCAAGGCCTCCTCCTGCTGCCTTCTGCGCTCATCCTGTGCCTTCCTCTTGTGCTCCCTTCTCGACAACTCCTCTGGGTCCTCCATGCATTGGATATCCTCCTTCAACAGCTTTGTCCACCCCACTGCTGCCGCGTCGCCCCCGCCCAGCTTCCGCTTTGCCTCCCAAGCCATTTGATATTTCTCTGAGTGCAATCGGATCTTGCACTCGTTGCGGTCTACGATCACCTTCGCCCGCATGTTTGCACCCTGTGCGCGTGCTTTTAGCGACTTATAGGTGACAAGCCGCGACTTGACGTAGAGCTTCTGGCACAAGAGCTCCAAAGACGGTGAGAGCTGGACATTGCGCAGGCGGTTCTCAATCTCCACCAAGGCTGCCATAGAATCACTCGAGCGCTGCGCAGGCGTCAAGCCCGAGGGCAGGAACAGCGGAACGTGCTACGGCTGCTCATCAGCGGGGACATTCTCGTGCTGGCCCAAAGCGAGGATAGACACGGGCGTGTAGGTGGCCTGCAGCTCGCGAAGGCGGCGCAGGCTTCGATTGAGGGCCCGACCCATGGCCACAATGTCGATTTGCTGCGCAGTTGTCCCCGACTTCTTGAGCTCTACCTGGACGCAGATGCGACATCTGCCACTATATTAGCGTATACGCATGTGCACATCGAATGACTACTGCTCCTCTTCCACATTCAGACCGGCAGCGATGAAAGAGCTGGGGCTGACGGAATGTATGCTAGGCACATCCGCAGCTGCGCGCTCAGACTCTTCTTGCTCGAATTCGAGCAAGACTTGCGCTTCTGTTAGTCCTGTATATCGTTGTCAGGCTTTCTTCCCGTGACCGTCATCAATTCGACTTTACCTCGCATCGTCATCCGGTATGGGTTCTTCTACGTGTCATCGGCCTCGTAGGCTTCCACCATCTCGCGCGACCCCACGGTGCGCTCACCCTGCTCTGTGGAGAAAAGGGTAAAGGAGTCCAGCTGTGTTGCGTACTCCTTTGCCGCTCGGTTCCTTTTCGCTCGGAGGCGCTTGCCTATCGACATGTCAGCCAGAAGCCAATCATCCGCACGCCAACGTACCCATTCCGACCACCTTCTGCCAATTCCAAGACCCCCAGTGTCCATTCCACGTGTCTTCCCTTGAGCCCGGACCCATTTCCTTCGTACTCGACCCCACCCCACCAATATGAGCCCACGGGTGCTCGATACCCTCGCCATCGGTTTGCGCGCTCCCGGGGACTAGCTCCAAGGAGTATTTGTCTTGGCAGGGGATCTTGTGGCCTTTGATGTGGAGTTTGGGTATAACGAAGTGAACAAGCCCCAAAATGAGGTGCCACTGCACCGCCGGCGGTAGCAGCAGCAAGCATTTCTTGAGGTTCACCCACTACTGGCATACAATGTTGTAGGAGATAACTTTGCGCAGCTGCGGGTCTAAGGCGATCACAATGCAGGCCGCGATCCAATCCATATTCGCGTACCTACAAGACATTGTTAGTCCTTGTCACGGCTATGTAAATATCACAAGTGACGTACCGCTCGCCCTTCTGGAGATCTCCAACGCCATTGGGCTGAACAAATTCATGCTGCGCATAGACACCCATCCCAATGCCTGTCGTGGCGTATCCGCGCGAAAATTTCGTGTTGGCGTGATCCAGCACAGCCAAACCACTATAAGTGCTCATCTATATTACACAGCACTTAGCAATCTTGCCCCGCCAACAGAAACTGACGAAATCACCTCTTTTTGGTCCGTCACCATCAGTAGAAACTGGCGATACAGCACCGATTCCACCATGTACGCCCAGCCCGACCCGAGTGAGGGGTCCTTCAAAATGCTCGAGACGAGACGGCGTGTGAGCCGAAAGCAGGTGTCAATGGCGAGGAAAAAGATGTACAAGAACCTAAAGAGGATATGTGTCAGTCGAGACAATTATTTGAGAAGCGCCCAACTTACTGAAACTCGGGGGGTGCCGTCTCATCAGGCAGATTCACACCGGGAATCGGACAGCACGGGCACCGCACGGCTAACTCACCTTGCTGTGTCCCCATAACACCGGATATCACATGTCCACGTCCAGCGCGCTTGAGCATCAACAGATGTGAGTACTCGTGAACCATGCACAGGAAGGCGTGGTATCGATTCAGGGGCTTGATGCCCGCATTATTGGTCGTTTTTTCTAGCATGCTGTAGTAGTTGTACATTGTTGTTTTGGCTTGGTAGGTTTGTAGAAGGAAGTGGTCGAGCATCTCCATAGTCGTGCAAGTCCCCGGTCTGTGATCTATGGCTGGAAACCAGCCTGCATGCTGCAACTGATCCTCCAGAGCCGCCATTCGCAATCGCACACGTCGACCGCCACTTTGTGGATGCTGTTGGTGTGCAAGACCATGAAATGCGAAGAATGGAGGGCAAGCGGCTCTGAACAGCACTCGCCAGGGGGGTGCCCCAGCTGAACCCTTAGTCCGAGTGCACATAAACTGGATGGGACGAAACATCCGCTATCCCATTGCTGTGCTCCGAGGTCAGTATTGGAAGCGGGGACTCCAATGAATAGCCTACTGACCTCAATTCGGTATAAGGAGTTCGTTCCATGGGTAGCCACTACGCAGTCCACACAGAGGAGCTGATCCCCAAAGCAGTTTTTGCATCGGAAGAGGAATTGCTCGGAGTCCGGAGGCTTGTGGCAGCTAAAACAAAATTTGGCCCCACTAGGCCATATAAGCCCGTCATGACGTAGCATGTTTCCGAGGTAACTGTCGCGTAGTAGACGGAAGCGATTCAGTGCTAGATCCTAAAAGGACACGAAACGAAAAAAAAAGCCACCAAATCAGAAAGTGAATTCACCTGAAAAGTGGGCAGACTCACTGAGGGCTTGACAAACCGGGGTGCAGGCTCTGCCACAGAAGTCAATGGTGCATCGTCATTGAGGAAAAACCCCATTTCGTAGGTTTCGGCGGCCATGTCTGAAGCCTGGACATTCTGAATTGAGGGAGTCGGGGCGGCGTGAGTTTGGCCAGCACGGTGTCGTTTGACAGGGGAGGGAGGTGCCATGATGACTTCCTCGCGATAGGACCTGCGGTTATCCTCGGACGCGCGTTCAATGAAGGTGGTGATGGGGGTGTCGATGTGGCTGCCAGTGATTTCGGCTATTGAGAACGACACCGTGTGGGAACTGACCGCGGCTGGAAGGCTGGCAGGGTTAGATCCCCGCTTTCTCTTCACCGCCCGCGTCGCCATCGCCTGCTTTCGAGTTTCTCCTTGCTGGCTGTGTACACGTCCACGTCCGCCCCCATCGCAACCTTCTGGTGTCGTCTTATGTCTTCGGCGAAGCCAGCTAGCAGTGTTCCAAATTGCGAAGGAAAATGTACGAATAAAATTGGTAGGGCAACAACGCGCACAGACAGGGCCAATTCCCTCCCCGCATCAATGGTGATGGGCTCCAGGTATTTTCCTCAAATATATCTCTACTGCTGAGTGAACTCATCGCCGCCGCCACTATGACCCACTCCCATCAGATTTGACTTTATCTTATCAGCCTTCGCCCTCAAACCCAACCAGAGTCCAAATCATGGTTAACTTGCCCGTTCCATTGTCGCAAGCGATCTCTGTTTGCTGCCTCTTGCAGACGTTGGCCAGTGACTCCTCGATCGACGCGGGCAACCGCAGCTCTCACTCCTTTCGCCTGCTTTGTCCAATTCCGCTTCTGAGCGCAGTCCACGCCGAATTGCGGTGTGTTCATGCATCCACCGGGCCTTTTGGTTGTTGACCACTCCCCCAGGTCCCTCCGTCATACCTGTATGCTGGACTGCCAGGATTTATGAGCGTCATCTCAGAACTGGTGACGCCATACTGCAACCCCGCTGGGCCTCGCACACGCAACCCAGTGCCCATGTCCACTCAGAAATGTTACGCACATGCCCGCTGTGAGTATCTTCACAAAATATAGTCACCATACAAGGGGCTGCCTTGAGCCACATCTTCCGGCAGCTAAAACACGCTCACACCAACCACCCCTCGCAAGCCATCTGCTTGAAGTCAGGCACTCCATTTTGCCGCCTGGACCCGACTTTGGACATCCCTCTACCCATTTAACCCAGAGTTACCGCCCAGCACAAGCATCGGCAGTGGGACAGAGGGAATCGGTGCGTGATCACGTACCTCGCCACTAACAGAATCACGTACTGACTATGGGTTGAATATATTCTAGAGCCTCGTCGTCTGTCCTTCGCAAATCCGAGTCGGGCAAAGTCTTTTATTCGACCGCCAGAGGCAATGGAATTATTTTGGGTTTTTTTGGAGGAGGAGAAGTGACGAACGCAACAGTCAGTGCTATAAACACTCTACAGGATTGATTGTTTGCCTATAGTGACTTGACTCTGCTCTACCACCATGTCCAACCCAATCACTGGTCTACTCAGGTCCGCCCCTCCCGAATACATTTATTGGCTCATTACAACTCACATATAACGCAGCGTCGAAAAACCTAGCCCCAAACGTCAGCAAGCGCTGCCCAAGCAAAAATGCTGGGCCAATTGTGCCACTTCCGCTCGTTATAGAGAAAAGTGCATTATCGACTACACCATGCAGAGTCCCAACTGACCTCGAAATCTCATAGGCATAGGGAGGAATACCTCGAGAAGGAGCGAGAGCGTGCCGCCCGCCGTCGCGTGCATTTGAAGACGCTGCGAGATGGCGACGCAGAGCTGGAGTGGGCTCGCACTCAGGCTCGTGCGGACTCCACACAGTATTGAGTGAGGTGTGTACTCATGTCCCATGCACCGCGCGCTATGATTCAAGCTGGAACAGGCATCGGGAGCGGCTGGTGATGAGGGCCCGCGACGCGCGCAAGGGCTCCTTCATTCTGAAGCATGGCTTCCGTGCCTATCTCGAGTGCCACTTGGACTCCTTGTAGTGTAGTGCTCATGTACCACTCTCGAAGCCTTCAATTGATATCTTATCTTGGTCTACACTTGAAGGGCTCGCACTTGCTCGAAACACGAAGTGGAAAATCAAAATTTGGGATTGACATAAACAGGGTGCGGAAGGCAGTAAAGAACGCGGTACATGGGTGTGTAGCTACTCGCAGACGGTAAGTACATTGTGTGATGAGTCTAGTTTTATTTCTGGGTCTGGGGCTGCGAGTATTCAGTCAGCGACGAGTTTTTCACCTTGCGACCAAAGAACAAACCTCAGGATTGCCAGCGTTGGTCTGCGCGGGACCACACGAACCCTGCTCTACCTCAGGACCCTTTTGCGCGAGTAGGTGCTCCGACCAGCACTCAACATCCTCGCCGTTCCAGGTGTCTGGGTTGCGATTGAAATAGTGGTCATTGCTCGTGCAGCACGGAGATTCATGATACGGGTGGAGTTTGGAAGAACTGGCTGCAAGGGCATTGAGGTCGACGAGGCGCTCCCCAATTTCCAAGTTGGTGGTCTTGGGGGTTTGGGAAGACATAGGTAACGTGATGGCCATATCACTCTTTCTGACGACTATCCCGCCTCCCTCAACAGGCCTCATGGCGGCTTTCATGAACCCTTTGCCCTTCGACGACAACATTCTTCTTTGTCTAAAAGTCCGCCACAGACAAGAATGTTCTTCTTTACCTAAAAGTCCGCCACAGATATGTACTTATGCCTGCGCTCCCGAGAGACTCGCTCATTCCCTTCTTTCCACCCACTTCCATCTACTTGCTTGTTCTTTCTGGCTCCCCCCGTCTTGCCCTCTGTCACGCTCTTGCAATCCTTCGGTTATGAGGACGTGCCAACCTCCTTACCACCCCTGCCCCGGTCACGAATCTCTGACGGCTCACAGAAACGCGTCCAGCTGCCAGTTCTACTCCGTGTGGGCTGGGCGCGTCCGAGGTGTATATTCTAATTCGTAAGTCACTCGTTTATTGACTCCCTCTCTTCTCTAACTAACCTTTCACACAACAGTTGGATTGCATGCGCGCAGACAGACGGCTACACAGATGCCAACCACTGTGGCTTCAAAAAATGGGCCGACATTGAGGTCTGGTGGCGTGGTCTCTGCCGCAAGCAGCACCAAGGCGGTTGTCCCGCGTTCGAGCCCATCACCTTCACTCTCAATCCTCCCAATAACACCCACCCCTCCTCTGCGGCTTGCACTCGCCTGATCCCTGCGGCAGTTACTGTGCCCGCCGCTGCTGCCACCCGCACGATGGTGCCCATGCCTGCTCCCTCCCCCTTCGGTGGCGGTGAAATGGCGTAACATAAATGCGCGGCATCTAGGGCTATTTTTGCGATTTCCTATGACCAGTATTTATACAACGGGAAGCAACTAGCACTTCTGTCGTTACTAGCATCCTAGCTAGTACACAGACCACTTGTTAGGTGATATAAAGGAGAGTCAGAGCGAGCCCTAACTGCTGACTGTAGCACGAGGCTACACTAGTGTGACGCACTAGCTGCTAGTCGAGTGTACAAACAACCAGGGATTAAACCACCGCCTATACATTCATGAGACATGACCTAGGAGACTCTAGTAGTCCAGAGATGGCTTGCGAGGGAGCTAGCAATGATCTAGCAGACGGATATCTACGATGGAGGTGCAACTAGGGGCCGCGCCTTGAGCTAGGAAGCTCGGTGCGAGATCCGGTGGTACTATCTAATCTCTAGATAAGCGACTAGGACGGTGATAGGCGGAATAACCCAACTAGCGACCGGCTAGGGCTTTGACAAAGACATAACACGACACCAGAGATGAGACAACACGAGGCTAGGGCCCGATCTGGGCAGCTAGGACGAACGGAATAGCAAGCAGGCTATTGGAACGGAGCTAGGGACGATCGTACAGTCCGCACCGATGCCCGGAGGGTTGATCGACATCCTGACAAACGAACTATGACCATTTGATGTCGGTCGCAACGCTGCGTCGCCTAGATGTAATAGATCGACGCTCTGACAGAGTAGAGATGACCTAGGCCACCGGTTACTTCACCGGTTGGTCCGGAAGTGGTGCTCGGCATAGACGGAGGGCTGAGGATCAGTTGATATACCCACGGTTGAACACTAGCCGGTCAGCGAGGCTGACCTGGCGTATACCAAACCTGTCCCAAAACCAAACGGCAGTCGTCTCATTGGCTGACCGTATTTCTTTTCATCTAATATTGCTTATTGTATTATTCAGCTCGCTTTTCACATGTATCTTGAACCTAGTAGTATAAAAGGGAGCGCAGAGCAGACTAGGGTCTAAGAACATTACGCCCCAGACTTTGGACGAAGCTGGTGTTGGTGCTCTCAGGCTGCTAGTGGAGGTTGATACCGAACTTCACTTGTAGTAGTCTTTATATTGGAATCAGTAGACTGTGGACTCTGGAAACATCGAGTGACTAAGTTGAGGATTTCGTGTTGTTGGTCCTAGACCTCCACATATAAAATAAGGGTGTTCTCTTCGAGACCCAGCTGCAGTTTGCGCTAGTGACTTTGCCTTCACCCCGACAAGACGGAAGCTCTGCCGTAGTGTGTTGGATTGCTTGCTAGGTGGATTGTGTGTTGGCTTGAGCCCACTAAGAAGAAGACGGACTAGGTGCCCCCACCTCTAGTTTGGCTATAACTTGTCAGTTACTTCGCCTTCACCCTGATATAGACGTAAGCTCTGTCGTAGTGTGTTGGGTCGCTAGCTGGACGCTTGTAGTGAGCTAGTGCCGATAAAAGCGGAAAGGTTTCTGTTCTTGGTTAAGGAATAGGTCGACGGTACAAGGACTCTTCTGGGACGCCCCCAACTTGCCTTGCCGTTTGAGGATTGAAGTCCCTTGTTGTTAGCCTCAGTAGTCTTCGGGTGCGCCCTTAGCGAGGATTTTCACAAACCTACATACTCTGCCCTGGTGTTCTCGACCTAACCGTCCAGCCATCTTGTATCCACCCCCCATATAAAACACACACCCCGGACCATCCCTAGGTTCCTAGCAGTGTTGTTGTTGGCGGTTGCATATTGCTAGTACGTTGTAGAGTGTGTTGTTAGAAGCCTATAAATCAAACTTGTGTTTGTTCAAGCCTGCTGGTCGCATACTACGGCCCGGACCCGAACTCACAAAGAGAAGCACTTGGATCTTTGGAGGTAGATTGGTTGTGGTTGGTTGTTTTGGGTGTTTGTTCGCAATACCTATCAATTAGCTATTCCTAGTCATATAAGAAGTGCACCGTTTCAGCGGATCGTCAGCAACCCCCGTGAAGAGTGAGCCAAATACGCCCACAAAGGATGAGCCGACCACACCCGGGCTTCACCTCAATGTGCCACCACGCGTTGCGCCCTTCACCCGCATCCAGTTGACCCCGACCGGCCATGCGCGTGCCGCAGCCATTGCGCAGGAGCGTGCGGCCGCAGCTGAGCGCCCTGCGGCTGACGGTCATGCTGCAGCGGCGCACGACGGGGCGGTTACCCCCCACACTGCTGGCCAAGGAGATGCTCCCCGTTCCTCCATCCTGGTCACGCTGCGTGCCGAGGCCCACGGTGTTTGTGCCCCTGCTCCTGCGGAAGCCCCCGAGATGTTCGGCCTCCACGGTGTGTCGATGTTCTACACCTCGCATGCGGTGGCTATGGTGGCGGTGAGGAGCCTTGGCATCGAGCCTAAGCTCATGGTGTCGTCGAACATGGAGAAGCTGCAGGTGTGGATGACGATGAAGCCGTTTGTGGGCGAGGACGAGGATGCGTAGGCGTCATCGGTCCGTTTTCTTCTTGTTGCATTTGTTGCTGTGTCGTTGTCGGACTTACATACTATACTTGCTACTGTTTGTGGTTGCTGATGTCTGTTCTGTCTTGTATTGCTCGCATGTCGTGGCCCAAAAAAAATTGTATTGTATATAACTAGTATTATGAAATATAGCCCTTCTTCTTGTAATGCTGGTTGGTGTTGTGGGAAAGGTGAACCAAACTGAATTCGAAAATATGGTGCCTAGGCGTCGGAGTGTAACAGGACCAAATAAGGACTGGCCTCCATCCGCCTTGCTCGACCGAACTATGGGCAAAAAAAACCAAAAAAGGTGTTGCTGCGTGTGAGGACGACAGCGACAACGACAGCGACCATACGCAGCAGCCCAAGAAACATGGCCAGCCTTCCAATTTTACCGGGCAATGCCTTGCTTTCTCGACCGAAAAGATTCCCGCCTATATCGCCGCTTCCAAGAAGAAATCGGGCAAGGAGGCGAAGATGGAGGGGTTGGCCCCGTTTTTGGACCCAGCTTTTCGCAGTTTACTGGACTCATTTCCCTTGGGACTTGCCGTTCGATCAGGATCCCGACCCCAATGCGGTCCCACCTCCACCCCCCGAAACCGTGGAACAAGAGGCATTGACAGCGCAGAAACGGGAATTAACACCTGAGGAGGAGGCAGCCAAGGCTAACATTCAGAAGGATATGAAAGGCGTACGTAACATTTCCCAAAATTCATTGGTGCGTGAGTACATGTCTAATTAGTCTGCAGAAAATCAAATGATGGTTCAGCCACAAGCGTTTGACCGCCATAGGAATCCACGGCAACCCATATTTCGCATTCTTGGGACGCTTTCGTGCGAACGAGGAGGCGGATCCTCCCAAGCGCACCACCGACTTCAGGTTGTACATGTGCCATCCCGAATTCCGAGACGCCGTCATGGAGGCTTTCACCAAGAAGTATAGCGACCAACCAAAGAAGACGCACGTTAGCCTGCGCTGCGAGGTAGCCAAGGAGATGCTGGCGGCCAAGAGCCAGGAGGTGAGGGATCACATCAAGGCGGAATGTGACACAGCGCATGTGGAGGATGTGGAGCGTTACAATGAGAGCGGAGACTTTGAGCCTGATCCAGACCCAGCAACCCAGCGTGAGTAAGTGCCGTTTCCCTACATTTGTTTCGTGAATGGCATGCTGATGGTGGTTACTCAGGTGCTGTGAGAAGTTCCTATTGATCGCGCAACCGCTTCTCGCAGGCTTGCATGCCTACACCAGGCTCACCCTGAATATTATTGAGGGCCGCATCAATGAGGAAACGCAGAAGTTCGAGACCATGAGGTGTGCACGCAGCATTACATCGTCGTAGATTGAAATTGACTTAGTGGTGTGAAGTGCGAATTCGGGTGTCGTGAATGGCAAAGACTGGGCGCGGTGGGATCCGGAGGGCTACGCCGCGACGCTGAAGACGTATCTGTGATTCGTCCACACAGGTTTCTTGGGTAAGCGAGTTAATCATGAATAAGCGAATACGAAAACTCACCGTTACATACAATGCAGAAAAGCAGCACTTGGTGGATGGTGGCGTGCCGCCCCCGCCCACTGCACCCGTCGCATTCCCCACTGCGCCTGCCGCACCCCCTGCGGCACCTGTCAGGCCCATCGCGCCAACTCCCCTGACCCAAGCGCAAGCTCAAGCACGAGCAGTGGGCTTCGTTGGGATGAATCTCCTGCAGATGCCACCCGAGGATGACGTCGACATGGGCGGCGGTGGTGCTGCAGTCAAAGAGACGGTTGTGGGCCCACCGCCGCCGCCTCCAATCGTTGAAGACGAAGATGACCGGCTCTTGGCTGCCAGTCTGAGCCTGGGAGCCGTCCCTCCCATCACGCCCATCCCTCCCGTCACGACCAGCGGTAACGCCGACGCTGATGCACAGGCCCCAACGTGGGGTGTGCGACTGATAACAGAGGAGCTGAGGGCCAAAATCCTCAAGATGTTGGAGCCTGCGTGGGTGGAGTACATGAAGAGGCTGCAGACCATATCGACCTTCCATCTCGAGCGCGAAAACAAGTGCGCCTTTAATCGGAAGGCCGCAGAGCAGATGGGTCTGGCCCAGCTCGGCGGGTTCTTTGGTATGAAGAGAACGAGGGGCCAGGGCGGGGACAAGTCTGGGAGAAAAAAGAAGAAGAAAACACGTGCAGAAGACGAGTCGAGTGACGAGGTGGAGGAAACTGAGGAAGACGAAGGGGACGATGATGACAACGACAAGGACAGTGATGGGGACGAGGACGAAGACATACAGCGAATGCCGGTCAAGACGAGGGGGAAAACACAGGTGTCGAATGCAGTGGTACCTGCCAAGTCGGCCAAATGGGTGGAATCGGCCAAGGCGGTGCTACTGGATGAGCAGGGTTTGGGAATGGGGCCGGAATGGACTGATGTCATCAGGCTGTGGTGGTCGCTGGAGGAGGCTTCCCGTTTTGCATCTTTGGTAAGTTTTCATGGGCTGGGCTTGAGTGACAGTATACTGATGGTATAATTGTTAGACTAAATCCCATCCCACAGCGGATCGTCCGAAGGCGGTGGGCGTGTGGGTTAAGAACCCGCGGAAGGGAGTCCCTGCCATTGGGACAAGCGAGGAAATGGAGGGCCAGTGGTGGGTGTGGTGGAAAAAGATAAACCCGTCTTTGCGGCTTGCCGATGGCGAGCTGGAGCAGACAGGTGATGGGAGCTGGGGCGTTTTGAATGTCCCGGGCAAAACAGCTTCTTGAACATCGTAATCACGCTGAAATGGTGGTACAGCTCCATGGAGACCCTGTCGGAAGTGTGGAAGCGGGTGGTGGGAGACGTCAAATGGGTGCTCAAGAAAATGGTGAACGGGTATGTTTTCCAGTATCGGTTATTTTGTTTTTTAACTGAATCAGTTTATTTCTAGGGAAAAACGGGATGCAGAATCTGCTTCCTCCACCAACAGCCCTGCCGCTGAGCATCCAATGCCTCATGGTAGCGGTCCCGACACTGGCGGCAGAGCTATCGCAGATCCCGCCCCCGCCCCCATCAATCTCGCCCCCGACCCCATCAATCCCCTTGCCGCCACCGTCCAGGGTGCTGTGGGTGGGGCTGCACCCGAAGCCGGCAATTCGGGATCTTCCCAGCCCAGCGGAGGGGTGCCGCAAGGTACAAGCGGAACAGCGGCCCGAGGTGGGTGCCTCCGTGTGCGCCCCGCCTACCATAAACGAGGCGGGAAAGCTTGAACGCTGCGGGCCACCTATCCCACAACCGACACGGTAGTGTGCAGCTGCGAACCATGCGGGAGCCTGGTTGTACCGGGGATATTGGGAGCCGAACTTTCGGGGTGCTTTTTTGTTTTTTTGTGGGAAATGCAGGTGTGCGAGCGACGCTGGGGGCCGTGGCGCATGCGTAAGTAGGGTATGTATGTAGAGAATGTATATATTTAATGCCGTGTGTATCGCGGGCGCTGGGGGCGAGGGAAAATGGGGGAGCACCCAATAGGGAGGGGAGCCCCTATTTGATGTGGCTCGGCACCCAACAGCACCGTTCAGAGCGATCAATTGAGGCCGTTTGATGGCATTTGATGGCTCGCAAGCCTTGCCGAGAGTCGTGCTGGAGCCGCCGGAAGGGCCGCCTGATGACCCACGTGACCTGCGACAGATCTCGCAAAACTTCGCAAAAGGGTCCATGACATGTCACATCACTTTTCGCGAAAGGGTAACTTAATGGACTGCCCGACTCCACTCACAACTTCTCGGCTTCCAACGACCAGTTTCGGGTCCTCGCCACGGTCCTGCACCCTTTGAAGCGCCTCCGGGTATCGCTCAGATTCGACTAATCCCGACAGGGGAACCCGATGCTCGGTCCGGGTTCCAGCCCTCTTCGGATTTGTCGGTTCCCTTGGTGCGTGGGGTGTCAGTACGATTCTCCACCGATGGAATCCTCGAGTATTTGGATGGTGCGTAATCCGAAGCAGTCGAGAGCTTGATGCAGTACTGACACTTCTCTGCAGACCTCGCTTCTTCCAACGGGCAGTGGGCTTCTCCAGAGGAGACCGCCCCTCCTGGGCATATCATGGTGGGCGACGAGTTGGACCTAGAAATCATCGCTGCTGGCTTGTCGCCCGGCGATTTTCTAGGTGCGACCCTACCGATGCCACCCCCATCACCACTTCCTACTCCGTCCCCCTCTCCTCCAGCTGCACACTCCCCCTCCCCGCCTCCCATAACGGTATTGGAGGAGGAGCCTTCACCCGTGCCCACTCCTTCCCCGCATCCTGCACCTTCTGGCCGGAAATGAGCCAGGGCGCGGGAATCTCCGGTGCGCAGCCCAGGAGCATCGAAAAGCGGTGTGTCGCAACCCAAAGGTCGAAAACCGCCAACCATCCGCATCCCTTCGGCACATGCACGCTCTCAGTCAGAATGGGATCCCGCCCAGCTTCCTTGTGCCTTCCCGTCTGAGGCACCCCGTCCGAAGGGCGCGATAGTCTGCACCCTATTCCTACTGTGCAAATGGTGTAACAACAGTGGCCAGCTTTGCACCCTGGAAGTGAGGCATCCTCTGGCCCCCAAAACACCCCAATGCTGCTCGCCCTGCAAAGCAGCGCATGTGAACTGTCCTTCTTGGACCAAGTTCTCCAATGCGTATGAGAGCGGTGATGACGAGGTTTTGCGCAGGTTTTGGATTTGGCTCTGGGAACACCTTGGGGAGGGTTCCTATTCCCCTGTGCACCCTGACCCTCAGTGGTTGGATTTGTCGCAGACCCGTACGTATTTGTTTCGTTTTCCTGGGTCGATCCCTACTGACAGTTTCTTCTTCCTCCTAGGACTCTCGACCACATATCGAGAGTTTCTCTTGCTTCACCCTGAGCCTCGCGTGCTGGGTCCTTCAGCACGTCGTCGCTCTACGGCGCAGCCCTCGGGTTCTGAGGCGGAGTCTTCCGAGAGCGAAACCCCTGCCCCCAAGAGACGCAAAATGTCGGGTCCATGGAACCCTCGACACGTATCCCGTCCTGAAGTTGTTGAGGTGACCAACGAGGACGACACTCCTGCGACTGCCAATGATCCTCGAAATTACGACTTCGACGAGGAGGACGTACAAATGTCGTCTCCAGAACCGCCCATCGTGGCAGACGTCCGTAATTACAACCCCAGGTTAGCACCTGTCAGCAATGGCCCTTAGGTCAGCTGGACCATGTCCACACCAGACACAACAGCAGCCATCCCTAGGTGTTGAGAGAGAATCCGTCACCGCTCGAATAGCGCATGACCGTGCGTCGAGGATCCAAGGGGAGGATGTGGCCAACCAGGCCAGCATCCATAGGCGGCGGGCAACCCATGCTGAAGAACCCGAAGATATTGCAGTGAGAGTACTGCATCTATGCACCAGACCCTAGTGAGAGGAACCCACTCCGGGTGTCTCGAATAGGGGCTTCGGGTTCTGGATAGGGGTTTGGGGTTACGTCCCAAGAACCCGAGAGGAGGAACCCGACTCAGGGGTACTCCAAACAGGGGTTCCAACTGGATCCAAGACTGAGGGGTGCCTGAGGGGAACTCAGGCGAACCAGTCTCTGTACAACCCTGCCAGGGAACTAGTGTGATGATCTCTTCCCCTTGTTAGGTAGCGTCTCTCCTTGCCACTACCTAACGGGCCAGATCCAACAACTGCTAGGTCGAGATCCCAAGGCAAGAGACAGAGAGTAGGAGTTCTGGTGTTGTCGAGCAAAAGGGGAGCAAAGGCAAGACCAGAACAATGAGATGAGGACAAGAGCACTCCAGGCTCAAGTCCGAGAACCAAGCACTCCAGCCAAAGTAAGGCCTGTGAATAGACGAGGTAGAATCTACTGTACAGGGGAGATTCTACCGAGTTTATATACCTTTCTACATAAATTAAATACGATCGCGATCGGTTACTGTATCCAGCATTAAGGAACATTAATGCTGATGCTCCTAGTCCCTATGTGTTATCACCACAGCATCTAGGGGTCACCAAGGAGTCATAAGCATAAAGGAGTCAACAGGTGGCACCCAGGGGACACCTGTTGCCATTCAGGAGTGTAGTCGTCTTGGCAGGGATATCAGGAGTGAATATCCACCAACATAAAGGAGTGTAGTCATGACCCATTGGATATGGTCATCGGCACAAAGGAGTCCGGGTTGCTAGTGCACAGAACCCGGGTTGCATGTGTATGGTGTCATGCCATCGTCGTATAGAGTCCCGGGTTACTGCAATAAGAACCCGGGTGGTAAAGTGGTGAGGAATCCATGTCTGCATGGATTCTGAATAAAGGTCCAAGGGATGTTCATGTCCCTGAGGGTCGAGTGAGTGTTGTGGGCCAGGGAATAACCCGATCAAGGACAGGTTATTCCCAAAAAGGAATGTGGTAGAACCCGAAAAAGGACATCTGCGATGCTGAGTCAGGGTGATTCATGACAGCACACGCGCTGTCAGCTGTTCCTCCCGAACAGCAAGCATCTTCTTTGAGGACCACGTTGGACAACCCGCCACCTGCCGAGGCCCGGTGAAACGGTGCACTTCTTATATGACTAGGAATAGCTAATTGATAGGTATTGCGAACAAACACCCAAAACAACCAACCACAACCAATCTACCTCCAAAGATCTAAGTGCTTCTCTTTGTGAGTTCGGGTCCGGGCCGTAGTATGCGACCAGCAGGCTTGAACAAACACAAGTTTGATTTATAGGCTTCTAACAACACACTCTACAACGTACTAGCAATATGCAACCGCCAACAACAACACTGCTAGGAACCTAGGGATGGTCCGGGGGGTGTGTTTTATATGGGGGGTGGATACAAGATGGCTGGACGGTTAGGTCGAGAACACCAGGGCAGAGTATGTAGATTTGTGAAAATCCTCGCTAAGGGCGCACCCGAAGACTACTGAGGCTAACAACAAGGGACTTCAATCCTCAAACGGCAAGGCAAGTTGGGGGTGTCCCAGAAGAGTCCTTGTACCGTCGACCTATTCCTTAACCAAGAACAGGAACCTTTCCGCTTTTATCGGCACTAGCTCACTACAAGCGTCCAGCTAGCGACCCAACACACTACAACAGAGCTTACGTCTATATCGGGGTGAAGGCGAAGTAACTGACAAGTTATAGCCAAACTAGAGGTGGGGGCACCTAGTCCGTCTTCTTCTTAGTGGGCTCAAGCCAACACACAATCCACCTAGCAAGCGATCCAACACACTACGGCAGAGCTTCCGTCTTGTCGGGGTGAAGGCAAAGTCACTAGCGCAAACTGCAGCTGGGTCTCGAAGAGAACACCCTTATTTTATATGTGGAGGTCTAGGACCAACAACACGAAATCCTCAACTTAGTCACTCGATGTTTCCAGAGTCCACAGTCTACTGATTCCAATATAAAGACTACTACAAGTGAAGTTCGGTATCAACCTCCACTAGCAGCCTGAGAGCACCAGCACCAGCTTCGTCCAAAGTCTGGGGCGTAATGTTCTTCGACCCTAGTCTGCTCTGCGCTCCCTTTTATACTACTAGGTTCAAGATACATGTGAAAAGCGAGCTGAATAATACAATAAGCAATATTAGATGAAAAGAAATACGGTCAGCCAATGAGACGACTGCCGTTTGGTTTTGGGACAGGTTTGGTATACGCCAGGTCAGCCTCGCTGACCGGCTAGTGTTCAACCGTGGGTATATCAACTGATCCTCAGCCCTCCGTCTATGCCGAGCACCACTTCCGGACCAACCGGTGAAGTAACCGGTGGCCTAGGTCATCTCTACTCTGTCAGAGCGTCGATCCATTTGCCTGTTAGACGACCCAGTGTTACCACTGGTCGCCTAGGTCAGCTCTATGTGTCAGAGCATCGATGATCGCCTGTAGCTCTGCACCAATAGCCTTCCTGCTATTCCACTCGAGCTAGCTGCCTGTATTAGGCCCTAGCTATCGTTTCGCATCTCTCATGTGTCCATAGCATCGTATCTTTACGGTCCTAGCTGGTCCTAGCCGGATCTCTCCGCCTGGCACTGCCTTTGGCCTTATCTAGAGATTAGATAGTACAGCCTAGACCTGTGCTGAGTGAACTAGCTCAAAGCACTGTCTCCTAGCTATACATCCATCGTCGATTCCAGTCCACTAGAATATCGCTAGCTCCCTAGCACATCATCTCTCAACTACTAGAGTCTCCTAGGTCTCGTCTCAGTGAATGTTTAGGCTGTGGTTTAACCCCTGGTGGTTTGTACACTCGACTAGCAGCTAGCGCGTCACACTAGTGCAGTCTCACGCTACAGTCAGCAGTTAGGGCTCGCTCTGACTCTCCTTTATATCACCTAACAAGTGGTCTGTGTACTAGCTAGTTTGCTAGTAACAACAGAAGTGCTAGCTGCTTCCCGTTGTATAAATACTGGTCATAGGAATCGCAAAATTAGCACTAGATGCGGTGCATTTATGTTACGCCGTTTCACCGGTTTCTCGGGTTCCACCTCCATTCTATCGAGGAGATTACGTCGGCCTCTCGATCCTCCTTTGTGGAGGAAATCGTGCAGCATGCAGTGGAGGCGGAGGGCAATGTAGAGCAGGTGGAGAATGCTCTGCGGTTCATGTCTGAGGTCTTCAACGAGGTGGGGTGACTCCTGAGTAAGCAGTGTTGCGGTGGCAAGGGAAAGGGGAAGGAGTGTGCCCAGTAACATAGCAATTTTCTTGTATTTTCTTTTATTTCCGAATCCAGCGAAAAGCGTAGTGTTGCTCCTTTTAGTGTGCCAAGATTAAGTTTTCATTAAGGATTTTCGCCAAGAGATTTCGACAAGTAGATGAGAGTGAGGGGTATGGCTATGGGTATATCCTGTTCCACGGGTTCCTGTCGTTCATCCTCTTCTAGGGTCGTCCCCGCACCACCTCTACCCATGTATTGGTGGTTTGGGTTCTAGAGTTGGAACCCGGCCTTTCTTCGTAAGGTGGGGTAGACCCCGACTCGTCATCAACTATCCAGCCTGGGAGACCTGGGGTACCGGGAGGGGGAGCGGGACGATTCCTGCTCCTGCATGGTTGTGCCAACTCCGTAAGGAGGATATCATCCATGTATACGGAGAGAGTGGCCCCACTATCCAGGTTGGTTACCGTAGGGTATAGTCGCCCCCTGTCGGTGTATATTGACACCCCTGGGTTCCGATTCAGATGTCCCATTCTCTGAGCACCTTCTCCCCCGGGTTCGTCTCGCACCCCTGTGGCACGAGTCCTCCTTCTTCCTTCCTCTCGACTGTGCCCAGTCGGAGGCCTTGTAATCTTCACCAGGGCTCCAACAGGTTCCTTTAAACACCGGAGTTTTCTCATCCAAGGGGAGTGTGGTCCGCGCCTTGGAACCCGCCTGTAGCCGCCCAAAGGTAGAGCAACCCGTTCTTCTTGGGTTGCCCATACCAGGGCGACGCACAGCGCAGCCATTCCTGCAACCAAGCCTCCCCACCAGAGTAGAGTTCCAACCCACTCTCCAACACCCTGTCCAGTCGTGCTTCCAGCAACCATAACATTTGTGGGAGCCATCTTCTTGTTCCAAGTGTCAGTCGGTTTGTCGGGGCTAGCAGAAGAGATTCTACCTTCTGTCAGCAACGGCTTCTGGGTCGGCTAAACAGTGAGGAACCTGGCAAGAACCCCAGCCAGGATAAACCCGATAGACGCTAGTAGCTCATGTGTTCCCCAAGCAGTAAGACCAGTTGTACAGCGTCCTCCCTAGGAGGCCGTATGTCGTAGGTCGGGATGCGAGGCGGAACCCGGAACGAGTTGAAGAGGGTGTGGTATCCACTCAGGTATACAACCCGGGGCGTGGATATAACCCGTAGTACGATGTGGAGGAAGCGGGGCAGGGTGGAGACAATGCCTATATCAAGCCAAGGTAGAAGCCTGAGATTAGCCAAGGTAGAATCTATTGTACATGGAGATTCTACCGTGTTTATATAGGCTTCTAATAAATTAAAGCGATCGCGGTCAATCGCAATCAGTTCCTGTACTGCAGCATTAAGGAACATTAATGCTGATACTCCTAGACTCCTTTGTGCTGGTTTCTGTGGTGTCGGAGGACTTAGGAGACCCGATGTTCGGGTTTCCTAATCCTGAGTGTCATTGTATCCAGTGGTTCAAACCCCGATCGGTTTGCAACCACTCATGTACTTCGTGTACGCTTCTGCGTCAGCCGTTGGCGCGTCCAGGGACTAGGATCCGTCTGTATGGGTTCCTAGTCCCTAATGTCTTCTGTATCCCGTGGCGCAGACTCCCTGAGTCTGAATCCGAGGCCGGGTTTCAACTGTGAGAAGGTCACGTGGTGACATCATGAGAGTCTTGTGCCACTAAGACGTGTCTGTATCCATATGGACGCGTCACACAAAAAAGCAGAACCCGGGCGATTCATGACAATGGACATGCGCTGGAGGCGCAACAAATCAACGGTTTTGAGAAAATTTGGCCAAGGTTGTTCGTTGAATCCAATTATGTCAATCCATGCTTCCACAAGGTTCGGAGTCTGTTTCAATATGCGCAAATGCTCATCCAACGGGCAGTCTATGGCATAGCGGTGAAATGGCGTAACATAAATGCGTGGCATCTAGGGCTAATTTTGCGATTTCCTATGACCAGTATTTATACAACGGGAAGCAACTAGCACTTCTGTTGTTACTAGCATCCTAGCTAGTACGCAGGCCACTTGTTAGGTGATATAAAGGAGAGTCAGAGCGAGCCCTAACTGCTGACTGTAGCACGAGACTACACTAGTGTGACGCGCTAGCTGCTAGCTGAGTGTACAAACCACCAGGGATTAAACCATTGCCTATACATTCATGAGACATGACCTAGGAGACTCTAGTAGTCCAGAGATGACTTGAGACAGAGCTAGCAAGGGTCTAGCAGACGGATATCTACGATGGAAGTACGGCTAGGGGACTACGCCTTGAGTTAGGAAGCTCGGTGCTGTAACCGGTGGTACCATCTAATCTCTAGATAAGCGACTAGACGGCGATAGGTGGAACAACCCGACTAGCGACCGGCTAGGGCTTTGACAAAGACATACCACAACATAAGAGATGAGGCAACACGAGGCTAGTGCCCAATCTGGGCAGCTAGGGCAAAGGGAATAGCAAGCAGGCTATTGGAACGGAGCTAGGGATGATCGTACAGCCTGTACCGATGACTGGAGGGTGGATCGATGTTCTGACCAACGAACTATGACCATTTGATGCTGGTTGCAACACTGCGTCGCCTAGATGTAATAGATCGACACTCTGACAGAGTAGAGATGACCTAGACCACCGGCTACATCGCCAGTTGGTCCGAAAGGGGTCCTCGGCATAGATGGAGGGCTGAGGATCCATTGATATACCCACGGTTGAACACTAGCTGGTCAGCGAGGCTGACTTGGCGTATACCAAACCAGTCCCAAAACCAAACGGCAGTCGTCTCATTGGCGGACCATATTTCTTATCATCTAATATTGCTTATTGTATTATTCAGCTCACTTTCACATGTAACTCGAACCTAGTAGTATAAAAGGGAGCGCAGGACAGACTAGGGTCTAAGAACATTACTCCCCAGACTTTGGACGAAGCTGGTGCTAGTGGACTCAGGCTGCTAGTGGAGGTTGATACCGAACTTCACTTGTAGTAGTCTTTATATTGGAATCAGTAAACTGTGGACTCTGGAAACATCGAGTGACTAAGTTGAGGGTTTCGTGTTGTTGGTCCTAGACCTCCACATATAAAACAAGGGTGTTCTCTTCGAGACCCAGCTGCAGTTTGCGCTAGTGACTTTGCCTTCACCCTGACAAGACGGAAGCTCTGCCGTAGTGTGTTGGATCGCTTGCTAGGTGGATTGTGTGTTGACTTGAGCCCACTAAGAAGAAGACGGACTAAGTGCCCCCACCTCTAGTTTGGCTATAACTTGTCAGTTACTTCGCCTTTACCCCGATATAGACGGAAGCTCTGTCGTAGTGTGTTGGGTCGCTAGCTGGACGCTTGTAGTGAACTAGTGCCGATAAAAGTGGAAAGGTTCCTGTTCTTGGTTAAGGAATAGGTCGGCGGTCAAGGAGAGTCTTGCCGTTTGAGGATTGAAGTCCCTTGTTGTTAGCCTCAGTAGTCTTTGGGGCTGCCCTTAGCACAGGCTCCTACCCGCCGCACGTTACGGGGTTGGGAAGACAGAATAGGTGTAGTTACAAGTGAATTCTGTGTCCTAGCACTTGTAGTCATACACAATGTCAAATCATTGTTAGCCGACATAATAGCTTCCGAACTTCCAAGGCCCCAACCCCTCCACGGTGGCTGGCGTTTAACAGACGTAAACAACATAGCCACATTTTGTCAAAATATTCCGTCTCAGCACCTGATCCTCGTAAAAATCTGCAGACTTGCCCTAGCGCCTCCCACGAGGTTCTGAACCACGGCTGCCATTTTTAAATGGAGGAAGCACATCAGGAGAAAGGTTCGCAAAAAGTTAGCCAAGCGGGTGGCTATGTTGTTTACGTCTGTTAAACGCCAGCCACCGTGGAGGGGTTGGGGCCTTGGAAGTTCGGAAGCAATAGTGTCGGCTAAGTGTGATTTGACATTTCATATTACGATACACAGAGATATCACTTCTGAGTACCGCCTACTCTGTCTCCCCAACCCCGTAATGTGCGGTGGGTAGGAGCCTGCCCTTAGCAAGGATTTTCACAAACCTACATACTCTGCCCTGGTGTTCTCGACCTAGCGGTCCAGCCATCTTGTATCCACCCCATATAAACACACCCCCGGACCATCCCTAGGTTCCTAGCAGTGTTGTTGTTGGCAGTTGCATATTGCTAGTACGTTGTAGAGTGTGTTGTCAGAAGCCTATCAATCAAACTTGTGTTTGTTCAAACCTGCTGGTCACATACTATGGCCCGGACCCGAAATCACAAAGAGAAGCACTTAGATCTTTGGAGGTAGATTGGTTGTGGTTGGTTGTTTTGGGTGTTTGTTCGCAATACCCATCAATTAGCTATTCCTAGTCATATAAGAAGTGCACCGTTTCAGCGGGTGAGCCGGTAGACCGGCAACAGAACCGGTACAAAGCGAAATTCGTTGAAGATACCGACGTCAACTAGAGAAGACGTGGTTTGGAAGCAGTCAATGGACTGCACTCCAATTTGATCATCCAGGCTGTTCCACTGAATCCATAATCTCCGTACAGACGGAATCTGATTCCGAAAAGCCACCAAGGTGGGTACTATTTTGGCAGTCAAACCAAGACTGAGGTCTTCCCAGCGTGAGGAGTGCTCCGAGAGAAGTTTGAACATATTGATTTGGGGGCCAGAATCCATTTCCTGACTCACATAAAAACGAATCTTCAATTTTTGCGAGTAGCCGAGTTGTGCCCTAATTAAGGATGGAGAATATGTAGATGAGGTTCAGTGGCATAGGGGATAGTCAATGATAATCCGTGACCACAAAGAAGGAGTCGAGAAGGTAACCGCTCTCCAACGGCTGCTGACCTGGGTCAGCAGCCATGGAGTCTGCCCCATGTTGAATCTGCCCATGTCCATTGCTTCTCAGAACGAGGGCAAAGTCCATGAAAATATTTCGCGAAGCAGTTCTGGGGGCATCCTCCGGAGTGGAGAGAGGATTGCTGTATTCCGTGCCTGATAGCTGAACAGTGCTGCGCGTTCTTCCCCAAGCGCTTCAGGTTGTCCCGTAAGTTTGCGATCTCTTCGTCGAGACGTGTCAAGGACGCCTCGGTCTTCGACGTAACTGACTGAACGAAAGTCAACTCTGACTCGTCCGGTGGCTCATTCGAGTTCAATAGAGTGTTGTGCCGTGCTCCGGATGCAACGGACGGATCGAATCGTTTGGGGCCAATGGAAAAGGCGCCACAGGTGGAGCACCGACTAAGGAGCACGCTCTGAGATTGAGAATGATCAGTATTATATGCGCAAATGGAAAACTAAGAGCTCACGAAGCCAACATCGGAATTCATTTTAGAAACCAGGATGGAGCTCGCAGTTGGAGGCAGAAGCTGGTCACGACCCTGGTCACGCTCAGGCTTTGTGTGTTCGGCGATCATCGGCCGAGTTAAATGTTCAAAATCGGTTTGGCTCCCGAAGGTGGGTCCAGGAATGGCGCTCGAGGCACATAAGCTGGCCTGGAACTTTAAAACCTTTCCGTTGAGCCAGATGCGCATCCAAGTAGGCGGTGAAATAATTCGTCATATTATACTCGATCGTCTCCGCGTTAATTCCCTGGGCATGGATCCTGGATCATCCTGTATATGCAAGAAGGTGCGAGACATACATTTCCCGAGCAATTCTACCTGAGGCTACCTAGTACTCTCCCGCCCACTTGACAACCGACAATGCTATGAGGATGCGTCATTCAGTGTGGAGTTATGGCAGACGACATACTGTACAAATGCAAGAACTTCAGCACAATGGTCAAGCTGGAGCCCTCTTCCTTGCGCGAGCGACGCAGACCAAAAGGCGATGTCCGGATTGAACTGCCGGAGATCTTTTTCACGTAAACCTCTCAAACACTCCTTCAGCGATCCGGGCGTCCTCGAGACTAGCTGGTTGGCGTTGATTGTGCTGCCGAATGCGAGGTGCAGTGTCGCCCCTCCCGTGAAACTCAACGACACCATGGCCGGAACCTCAGCCTCGCTGATGATCACGAGGATACTTATGACATATTCCGCCATAGGCAACAATGCATCTACGCGCCCGCTCGACCAAGCGTTCCATGGACGGTGCGGGGTAGGCTCGTGACCAGCCTGCCTACCAGAAGCAACAATGTGGCGGGTACGTTGCCGTAGGCCTACGGCAACGTGCCCGCCACATTGTTGCTTCTCGTAGGCAGGCTGGTTACGAGCCTAGGTGCGGGATCGTTGGTGAGGGCCGTTTGTTCTGCTCGAGCGGTAAGGAACGCTATCAATTCTGGATGAATATTCGCACTTGCGATGCCAAAAACAATAATTACACTTACCCAATTGCCAAGTTGGGTTCACGTATGGGCATGGGCGGCGAATTTTGATACAGAGGCGCGACGATATTGAAACATGAAATGGCACCTTTTCGTGTGCTTTTGAAATTGAGCGGCACACTTCCATTAGCGGGAAAAAAGACTCATAATGAATACAAGAGAGCCTCCAAGACAGTCCTCTCTTGAGGAGCGTTTTCGAAGAAGGTTCGCAAGGTGGACGTGCCCTTCAAGTTACTTAGGTTCAATCAGTCACTGGACGATGAATGTTCAAGCACAACACACCGACCTTGCTTCGCATCAGGGTGGTCCAAGTCAGTACCCTGAACCCAGTTGAGAGCCACGCTATTCATATCTGCCGCTAGGGCACGGCACAGTCACTCTGTGGGGCCCCGGAAAAGCTATGAACCCGTAAATAATCTGAGTATGGAGACACACCAGGGTGACGTTGGCATGGAATTGGGAATGGAGATGCTCCTCTCTGGGTCTGAGACTTTGCTTCTAAGGCGGATGCAGCGGTCTCAGATCGTCGGGCCAATTTCATATGCCGGAGTTGAAAGCGAAATTATTGTGCGATACCCCTTTCCACGTAGAATACGAACTCTGTGCGGATTCATACTGGTACAGATAGTTAGCGTAGAGAGCATGTAGTCTCTCTCTTTATAAAATTACCTGTGTGTGAAGCCTTTAAACTCCGCTCTGGGAACCTTTGCCCCGAACTTTCGGATCCTACTCACGCTTGACAGATTGCGCTGTTTCATCGGTCCGCGGTCCTTTCTTTGCCGCGGCAGACATTCCATCACCACCCTTGAACCTTGCTTGACGGATTGGCGCTAACGGCTCAACAGCTTTCTCTACCAAAATGGCAATAAACTTTGTGCTGTGCGCAATCCGCTCTCCTACTGCGGAGACTGTGCGTCTGCTGCGGAAACTGTGCGCCCGCTAAGTTATCAAGATAGCTGTGGTTTTCGGGATCCTTCGCATGGACAACCCTACTCTGCTATGACGCGTGTACCAGACGCGGACAACGTCTTGATTTTAAAATATGATGGAGACACCTCAAAAATCACGACTCACATTGTGTGGCAGGGACTTCTATTGTAACTAACTCCGCAATGCGAATTCATTGTTCATGTTTATACTCTGACGAGTTCAACGCGCAGCCCTGCGCAGTGCGCGATCACTGCGCGCCTGTAAAGCAGCTTCGACAGCAAATATGGTGATAATTTTGACGTTGAGACATCGCCGCTGCGGCGACTGCGCGCCTGCAATTGAAACTGTTCTAGCTTCCGAGGGCATCAGACCATTCTCCCTTTGCGCTCCCACTGGCTCTGTGCTCCATTTTTTAAATTAGGTTTGTGTTTCCTTGAATCTGTGCTTCCAATTCGCTCGAGAGAAACTCGAAGGTCTTTTTAGTGACATCTAGCAAGTAGGAGCCGGCGCGAAGCGCCGGCGACTGCTTGTTGTGTTGAAATCATTGCATCAACCGCTTCCGTGCCAATCGCGCGTGATCAATACGCTCCTCAATCACTAAGCTCCCCATCATGTCTGAAACCAATTCAGGGTAAGGCTCTAGCTTATCTATTTCCTCCAACATCAGTCGACCTGTCGTTTTAGACAAAACCCTTGGCCACCATTTGAATGGACACCAGAGCAAGCCGCAGAAATAGCGAGCTGGGAGCTCGAAAAGGGGCGCGGTCCTCGAACCTGGATCTACGGCGACTGGTACAATGACCCCAACATCCCAGTTCCCTGGTCAACCAACTGGGAGCGCTGGGACGGCCTACGTCTTTACGAAGAGAAGGTTGGCGGCCAGCCCAAAATTGATGTACTGTTCAAGGACGTCTTCGATGTGCCCGGCAAAGTTGAGCCGCTGGCGTACACCGCCAATTGGCCGACAGGTGGCGGGCAGGTGGGAGCGAGTTGTGTGTGACATGGCATGGGAGACTGGCGGACAGCTGCCAATTAGAGTAATACAACGTTCAATAGTGAATGGCGCCAGCATGGGGCCAGGCTAGGCTGAAGGCCAGCTGTGCAGCAAGCCTGAGATTCAGCTGTTGTACCACATCCAGTAATTATATATTTTCTGCCGTTCTGCACGCCATTACTCAAATATTTTGTGAATCATTCAAATTTTTGGCATTCTAAGTACGGCATACATGTTCTACGCAGACCCTCCTTGAACCGACGTCGCTGTGTTGATGGCCGCAATGTCGATAAGGTCGTCGACCCCCTGTTGAAATTCATCAACGGCCGTCTCGTCGATGGGGTCCTCGGTTTTGCCATGCTTCTCCTGGTCCTCGTCCAGAAGCTTGCGGAACGCTCTGAAGAGTTGCGAATCAGGATGAAAAAAAAAAGGTTCCGAATGAGGCACACACTTGATGATCTTCTTCGCGTCGCCGTCTGCCTCCCTCCGAATTTTTGCGAGACGCTTGTCGAGTTTGTCCCAGAAGTCCGCGCCCGGGAACTTGAGATAAACCTTGCGCTATCACCACCTTGAGACCATTGACAAGCAAGAATATGCGTTGGAAACTCACCATGAGGGCCACACGAGCGCAGAGAGTGACGTTCACCGTGCATTGGGTCCCCTTGACAATGGCCTGCATGAGCCGAAATATGTTTTGGTGTGCGGTATCGGGAGCGTGGTCCTTGTCGTCCTTGTGAGTCTTGACGCTTGCGTCGAGCTTGAAACATCCCATTAGAAAGTGAAAAGCAGGTCATCAGTCGACGACTAACCGACTTCTTAATCGTCGACCGCTTTTGGGTCAAAGCATTTTGCGCGGCAGCAACAAGCTTCGCCCAGTCCGCCGGGACGTTCTCGATGCCCGATGGAATGTTGAGATCAAAACGACGTTGTTTGAGGACATTCTGGAAGGCCTGAGCGAGTGGTGCCAGAGATAAGAAAAACGACGCACAATGAGCACGGTGGTCGCGCCGTCACCTTTGTAAACACTGATCTTGCTGGAAAGAAGAACAGCAGGAGCATACTTCCGCATGTTCATCTGCAAAAAACGATGACTCAATGGAAGTATAACAGAAAGAAGGTACAAATACTGACCAAAAGATCGGCAGAAGAAACCTCGAACGACGGCTTGGATTCGTCAAACTTCTTGAGCTGGTTACCGAGCGCCGAGATATTGGCAAACAGCTTCGCGTTTTGGAGCGCCGGGGAGTCCTGAATAGCGGGAAGGTGAGACTACGATTAATCCACCAATGGCCGTACAACTCACCGTGAGGAAAAGCTCCATTTCGGTGATTTGATCAGAACGCAAACGCTTGCGCTGGCCATACTGCCGAGCAGAGGTAACCACATTTTGATTGATGAGCGTGACAGGAAGGGCCGGGGTTGCAGGAAGCTCGCTGTCCGAGAGGGGGCCGTCGTCGTCTCCGTTCACCATGGTGCTGTGGGTACGCTTTTCGGCAGGAGGTGCAATCGGAGAGCTGGTCATCGCATCTTTCATGGAAGCAAAGTCGTCGTCGCCATCGTCAGAGGGTGTGGTTGAGCGAGGAGGCATTTGCGGAGGAGACGTGACAGGTGGGAGTCCATACGCTCGCCATATATGTAGGTTTTGCGCCTTCCTGATTTGGAGTTTTTTTTGTCCGGGTGCAGTAGTCGCAAAGCGAAGAAGGCACAGCGAGTCATTCCGATAGACTCAGATCGAGCGCCGCTTGAGACATGCAGGCAACCGATTGGAGCCCCAGGAACGATTGGCTTGAGCTTGCGGAGAATCGGGCAGGTAAAGCGGATGAGTGTCAGATACACGCAGTGGGCACGAAAGAGTGACCCAGTTTGCACCTTGACAAAAATTTGCCGCAATTGATGCCTCCAAAGGCGCAGGTAAAGCCAGTGGATCAAGAAGGTGACTTCGCATTTAGTTCTGGAAGGCAAGGTCCTGAAGTTCTTTAACCCGGCAGTCTTCAGATACAATGAGGAGCACACTAGAATTCAATGCAAGCTGTGTGCACCCAGAGCGCCAGACCCAGATAAAATATGGATCGCAGTCGCCTCGGCGCTTCCACATTTGTCGAGTCGGCCGCATCTGCAAGCAGTAGAACTAGCAGGTGAAGAGAAGCGACGTCTGGAGAAGCTGGCGAAGGAGAGGGAGAGGGAATCCGCAACGAACGCGCTACGAGATCTGGATTGCGCGCGGCAACCATGCTCCCGGCCCACTTGCAGCTACATCTTCTCGGGTAATCAGCGAAGAGGAGACGGAAATGTGGGCAGATTATCTAGAGAACGGGGCCGAGTTCAGTGCTGGGGACGATGTCGAGAGTCCAGAGGCAAGACATGGGCAGTTGCGAGAAGAAGCAAGGTATTTCGGCTTGTGGAATCCCGGGGCAACGGCGAAGGAGTTGGGGTTTGGAGAAGGAGCTGAGGGGATTGAGGAAGACGGCGAAGACGACTATCTGGGAGAGATACTGCGAAATGCAGGTGAGGCTTAATATCCAAGCAGGGACTTGGGAGAGAAATGGTTCGTCTCGATCACCTGATCGAGGCGTTTGACATGTTTGCGCGTTGTTTGCCCTGCCACTCACGCGTTCCATCCACCTTGGATCTTGGCGTCTCCTGGACTCACCACTCATTCATCACTCGCAGATCTGCCAGATACAGAACCCGACCAGATTCTGGAGGCGGAAATGCCTGCCCCGCGTGTCACTGCCCAGAATTTGGACTGGTATCCGTACCCGAACAGAATGGTGCGACCATCCATCTGCATTCACAGCGTAAATATCAACCAATTCTCAATTGATTCAACCCAGATGTTTCTCCTTGATACCTTAGATAATCTTCCCCGGCTTCGAGTTTCAAGCTCGTTGATGCGAGTCTTTTTGTGGGTTCTGAAGGAGGCTAGATGCAAGGATGTTCCGTCGTTTGATCGCCTCCGAAAGGTTCAAAAGGATATCCGCTCCCAGTGTGGTATTCCTAGTATTCCATGCAGGTCTGTCCAAGGCAATGTCTTTTTCATGAACGACCCGCGCACAATAATTGCTCAGGTACGTGACTTTGCACGAACATGAATCATTTGAAAAATTCTGCGAAAGGACTGGTCAAATCCGGCGACGCGGAAGCTCATTCGTGTGTATCCTGAAATCCCTGAAGACGGCATAATCCGCGAATTCTGGCATGCGCAGAAATGGCGCAAAACTATGGATTTGGACACCCTAAGCCCAATGTACGATGCGGGGAGCAAGCATTACTATGTCAACGAGATTGCTCGACTCCAGGATGATAGTCTCGTCATTCCCGTCCGTTGGGTCACATTCCGCGGTAAAGTTTACGCGGATGCCTATGCGGTTAAATTGGATTCCCAGGTTAGTCTCTCGCAATGCAGATGCTATCAAGCTCACCTCAGATCGCTGATAGGGCCAGGCTACAGTCGTCGATACAGAAACCATATTTGTGTGCACAGATGCGTTGAGCGAGAATTACCATGACCTCGAACGCGCAGGCACGATCCCGAAGTTTAATGGTGAATTTACTCCAACAAATGTTCTTCATATTCTCATTCAATCAGCCTCAGCTGTGGATGCTGGGTATCTCGACTCCATGCCCAATCCGAAACGCAAAATCGCGGCAGGTCGTCCGATGTACAGCAGCTTCATCAACTATTTCAGCGATGATGTGTCCGGGAATAGAACAAAATCGTGGAACAAGCACTGGAACGCCTATATGACGCACGAAAATCTGCCCCGGGAGCTCCACCAGCAGGAGTTCCACGTCCATTTTGTTTCCACATCTCCGAACGCAACCGCTTCGGAGCAGTTTCAAGAATTCAAGACTGCAGCGGAGTATGTCCCATGGCACTTACATTTCAATACACTTATCAATGCGTAGAGCGACTCATACAGACCCTGTTGAGGTCCGAGATGAAGTTGGGAATGCATCCTGTTTCTGTTTGTACGTTAATGTTGGCGCGTCGGACAACCCTATGCAAAGCGAAGTCGCCTGCCACATTGGCGGGCAAGGGAACTATTTTTGTCGAAAGTGTCACGTCGGCGGAACAAAGCAAGAGAAGGCCACAGACGAGGATATCACGCTCTGTTTGAGGTATGTCCTCGGAGCTTTTTTTTACAGTGCTTGACGATCCTTCAAAGAGCGGAACTCCTCGGACAAAGGAGCAGATCCTCGAAGTGCTTGAGAAGCAGGTCCGACTTGCTTGCTCCGGTGTCGCTATGCCTGTCCAGAACTGCCAGAAAACAACCGGAGTCAAGGACGTGTACACTCAGTTCTGGATCGACCAATTGCTTTCCCGCTTCAAGGAGATGCGGAAGGACAAGGCTCGCTCTGCGGACGATATTAAAAAGGAACTGATCCAATGGACGATTGACAATCGTAACAAGATTTACAGCCCGTTCCTAACTATGAAAGGTGAGTAACTCACAATATCTATCAATACTCGAGTTAAAAATTCCACGTAGGCTTTGATCCTGCGAAAGATACCCCGATCGAAATTTTGCACACAATTCTTCTCGGGGTCGTCAAATATGTCTGGCATATCACGCACACTGCCTGGTCCCCAGAGGAGAAACAAAAATATGCGATTCGCCTCCAGGCAACCAATGTCGATGGCCTCTCCATTCATGCAATCCGATCCTCCTATATTATGCAGTATGCTGGTTCCCTGATTGGCCGTCAGTTCAAGACTCTCGTCCAGACCAACATTTTCCATATTCAAAGCCTAGTGAGTGATTTGAAGTTCAAAGCTTGGAAAGCGGTCGGCGAACTTTCGGCATTGCTCTGGGTCCCTGAGATACGGAATCTGGTTGAATATCAGGTCCGTCCTGATCACAGCCAGCCCCGAATATGTATTCACGCTCTATTAACAGCGAGACCTCAAAGTTGCTGTTGGAAATGTTCTCGACATTTGCGCGATCATTGACCCTTCGAAAATCATCTCGAAGATCAAATATCATCTTTTGGTACATGCACCGTACGACGCGGCCCTGTTTGGCCCTCTCATCGGCGTTGCAACTGAGATTTTGAATCTTTCAACGGGGTCTTCCGTTATTGCTCCATCTTGTCCAATCACCTCGCGCCGAGCCGGGACATCGCAAGACAACTTGGTGATCAAGAAGGATTCAAGCATCGAATTACAGGTGGATGGTGGTCGTCGGGCAACGGAGAATGGACACGAGCAGGTAGTGGTGTCCGTCGTTTTATGGCACAACATCCAATTCTTCAAAAACTGGTGGGGTGGACAGAGAAGAAACACGTTGAACACGGTACAGTTTCTCATTCCATCGTAAAGCTACAATTTCGTTCATGTGTGCATAGGTGACTTTAAATTGGTTGCGCTGAAAAGCGGCCAAACCAAGAGAGAAACAGTTCTGCTCAAATCAACAACAGCTCGTTCGGCGTTGAACTTTGGGGAGTACAAACCTGATTCGGTGTGGACAAAGTGTTCGCATGTAATCAGCGAGTCGCTGGACGAATGTTTGGTCGAGTCCTGGGTCTTCGCGAAGGGCTCGAGCAGCGTACGTTCCTCTGGCTTGATCATTATTCGAAGCCCAACATTTATCCACAGGATGCTCCGAAAATTACCGGTAGAATTTCGGACATGCTGGTTGACCCCGCTGGCGTCGTGCTGGTGGTTCTGGAGCGATTTCAAGTCCTCGGGGAACGTGACGAGTTGTATGGAATGCCCGTTCTTGTACGCCGAGACGGGGAGACGACTTTCTGTATTGTTCCAGCAAAGGTAATGAACGGCGTATTGAACGAACCTGGACCTAATACAGCCACAGGCGATTATGTTTAAATTCAACGTCCAGCACGATTGTGGCTCCGCAAAATGTGAGGCCACCGGGGTGCGTTCGCGCATGCAAGAGAGAGTTGAATCGGGCCAAACCGACCACTTCATCATTCACAAGCCTCTTGACCGCTTTTTTTATCAACACTCATGCCTTCCACAATGCCCACCTGCTTCGCGCGACTCTGCCTCGGGATTTGATTGCTCCGATTCCGCTGGTCGCTGACCGCCAGATAAAACACCACGAGCTGGCCACGGAGTTGCGTGAACAACGCGCCACAAAGAAGCGAAAGCGGGCAGAGGAGGATGGGGGTGATGAAGGAGACGACAAACGTCGTAAGGTGACCAAGAAAGCCAAGGCCCGTGGGCGGAAGCCAGCCAATTCAGTTACCACCGAATCTTTGGTGTCGGGGAGATCGAAACGGCAGATCAGGAAGACCAAAAGGGCGGCGGCCACGCCAGAGCCTCTGAGCGAGAAGGAAGACACGCAAGATGAGTCGGGTTCCGACTCGGATGTTGATTACGAGGGTTTCGACAACGACTGTTCAGATTAGGAGTTTATTATAATATTCTCCAAAAACATGTTACCCAGCTTAGCCAGCCAGTCGGAAGCTACATGAAGGACAGGTGCAGGCCAGCTGGATAATGGTCTGGACATCGCAGCTGGAGACCAGATATCTTACACATCAGATCCAGATTTCTGTACAGGCTGCTGACACAGGACAGGACCAGCTGCGGCCGATCTGGGGGGACTTTGGCGGTGTAGCATACCACCGCGGGCGACGAGTTCTTCTTGTTCGCAGCTGGAGGCCGCTATTATTTTTGGGAAGAAGGCTCCCTCACTATCCATCGGAACGTGTTTGGGTCGCCGAAAGAATTTTTGGATTACGTGTTGCGGGAGGGAGGCGACTATTTCCCGGACGTGAGGATCGAGGCACGGCCGGGGGCCAATTTTCTCTGGTGGCCATAGATTATGGTCACCGACAAGCCTGTTAAGGCAATTCGTTGCCTGCCGTATTAGTTCCAACCATAATTTTTCCGACCGTTGTCGCGCTTGCGTCTCTGCATGCGAAGCCCGCCTAAGCGCTTTGCCTCTCCAGTTGCGAGTGGTCACGGTGCAAAATAAAATTCTCCAAAGGAATCATGCGCGCGGATACCAAATCGTCCCAGGAAATGGAGCGAGGGTCGGGGAGGGGGATTCAAGATTTCAATGTGCAGTACATCTTTACCATTCATTACCATTCAAGTTGCCGTATATCGACTGGCGAAGTAACAATGAGAAACATCTGAAGAAGAGAACGTTTGAGTTCCAGTCACCAAACGGATCGGGAATCGAGAACGTACCACGAAAAGGGAAAAAAAATCAACATCATAAGGATCTGTAGTCCCAGCGAGTAATTTCTTCGCCAGCCGCAAGTCCCTCCAGCAATAAAGATTTAACCCCTGCTGACGGAGTCCATGCAGACCATGAATCGTTTCCGAGTCTGGTTTGATCCCATGTTCTATAATTAATGCAGCGCTCTTGAGGGCGCAGTTCTCGGCTGTGCGCCGGGATTTCAACATCTCGAGATAAGCCATGTAATCGAGGTGGCTCTCCTCTTCACATCCAAAGAATATGAGATGTAGATGTGGTGCGATCATAGGGCTGGTAAGGGTCGCGATCAAGGCGTCGATCTTGTCGCTGCTGTGTTCGTCGTTGTGAAGAGGAAGGGGGAGTTTTTCAGAATTCTGGCCGTTGTATGCGCCGTATGGGACACAAGACATAGCCGTTGGAGGGAACACAAGGAGCGATCAAGGAGGGAGAGGAAATGTGAGGGGGTATCTTCCCCACTGTTCCCCAGTGCGAGTTCCTCCAGGGCAGGAATCTTGAAGTACTTTAATGCTCCCGCAGACGAGATGTATAGGCGCCGAAGACGCAACAAATCGACGATTTTTGGAGAATCTGGCCAAGCTTCTTCGTCGAAAGCAATGTCGATGCGGGCTTCGATAATGTTCGGAGTTTGCTTCAATACGCGTATATGCCCTTCCAACTGACAGTCTATGTCGTAGCGGGTAAGCTGATGGACCGGAAGCAGAACCGGTACAAAACGATATTCGTTGAAAATGCTGATGTTGACCAGGGAAGGCGCGGTTTGGAAGCAATCAATGGAATGCACTCCAATTTGATCGTCCACGGTGTCCACTGAATCCATAATCTCCGGAGAGACGGAATCCGATTGCGAAGACCGACCAAAGAGGGTACCATTTCGGCAGTCAAACCAAGACTGAGCTCTTCCCAACGTGACGAGTGCTCCAACAGGAGTTTGAGCATCTCGAGTTGGGGACGAAAATTCATTTCCTGGCTCGCATAAAAATGGATCCTGAATGTTCGGGAGAGTATATACAAAACCCGACACAGCGACACACCTGTCAAAAATCAGTAAATCTGACACACCCAGGAAAACCTGCACACAGGTCAGGAAATCCGACACATTCCGCCGCAAACGACACGGTCTTCAGGAAATCCGACAGGGTCTTCAGTAAATCCGACACGATTCCAGGAAACCCGACACACCGCTCGGCTGTCATGGCTTGGCAGTGGATGCCGTTACTACTGATCTAGACTGATCTGCTAGTGTGCTTCCTTCCCCCACGTTTCCCGCCGCCGCGACACCACGTAATGGGGAAACTTGAAGCGCTTCTGATGCGCCTCCCGACACGGTTCTAGAGCAGTTTCGGGATGAGGCATGTCTCTCAATCTCCCGTTTGATACAGGCTGATGTTCTGTAGTCGTTCCCCACGAACTTCAGGACCAAGCACCCGCAATTGTTTTCCGGGCAATGAAGTGCACTGGAAAAGATTCCGCGGGCGGCGCGTGTGGCGGTTACTAGGTTCTAAAATAAGCGGTGAAGGCCAGTACGATCTCATCGACTCGAGTTTTATCCCTCAATCAAACACAGGAGCTCCCGAGCGGTCGAAAGTATTATTTTGCATGCAGCAATCGTTCCAACTCGTGGAAGAACCATTCTGGAATCCAGATTCGTCCAGATGTCGACAAGGATTTATGTGTTCGCCTTTTTCGCGGGGAGTCGATCACCGAAGGCGCGCTGGAATCAACTAGTGAGCCTTGCAGTCGCATTATGGGGAGCGGATCTGGAAAGAAAGGGAAATCTCAGTGCCGTCTGTGTTCTTTCATACATTCATCCACATTACTGATTTCCCCCAGCCTTTCCGCATCTCAAGGAGGGTAAAATATACACCGCTGCAATGGTAAAGCCCAAATGCGAGGCTGCTACTGCTATACTCGTCCCTATTGCAATCGTGATTCCGAAACATCTCTGCCCCCATACGCATCCGCCTCCGCCAGCCACAAGGGTTCCTACTGACGTCAGGCTGCTCTATGAGCGGGCAGTTCGTGCGTATGGGATATCCGTAGCAACAGTAAACAAAGTCGAGCAGGGTGAGTCAGATTTGCAGCGTGTGGGAGTAAAGTTTGGGTGCGGCCCCGGGTTTGGTTCACCCTTCCCTTCTGAACTTCACGACCAAACAAACAATCACTGCGGCTCTGAAACGCCGCGAACCCGGCAGGCGACAAACCTGGATGGGAAGTGATACTCCTTTTTCACGTCGTTGCTTTGCTGAAATTCGTACTTGATCCAGGTCTCTTTGATCTGTACAAAGCCGATCAAGCAAAGGAGCCAAGACAACGTTACATCGGGTCGCAGTCCACCCTCAGCCGTAATCACAACATTCGAGGCTGTTCTCCTAGATTGTGTTCAATGGGTGCGTAGCTTCGACCAGGATACGGCGTTCAAGCGCATGAAAGCTGGTTTGTTGAATGAATTGCACCTGAGCCATCAAGCTCCGGAAAGAGACGGTCAGTAGCACGCTCTTACCACCTTCCGATCTAACAACACCCCTTAGAACGATGCGCAAGCCTAAGGCATGGAGCGTCAGGCACACAGATGACCGAATTTACACATCGTTTGAATTTCTTGCCCAATTTCCGGACGAGTATCGAGCATTGTACGGGGATACTGAGCCCGCGTAGTTGTATCTTTCATTGTTCTTGATGTATCTGTGTTCATATACAATATTATTTTCTCCAAACGATGTCTTACTCTTGAAACGGAGAATCGATGAAAATGCGACTTGGATTTCTAGAAGACTAAGTCTCTGGATACTCCTCCCCATCGCATACCTTCAAGTCTGTGAGGTGGAGTGTAGCTGGATAGGAAATACAAGATCACCAGCAGCACAGTAGTTGGCCAGTACTAGGGCGGCACTCGACTCTAGCGCGATCTAATTCCATCAGCTGTACGAGGGAGATCTATTGCGGTTCACTTTAAAGATCATTTCTTTGATTGTGGCGCTCTTGTTACATGATTTTTAGAAGGAATGTAAAGAGTGAGAGTGAGTTTCGATGGCCTGCGGATTGGGCCTCGCTCGTGTTCTCAGGCTAGAAAGTTAATTTCAGGAACGCGCGGGCACAGTTCCTTGATCTATTAACTAATGATGCTCTTCTATACGTGCACAGAGCGTCGACGGCTCAGGGGGGACCGGGAATATATTTGGGGGCAACGCTGTTTAGATGCTTGAAGCATTGAGTAATAAACTAGATGAACATGGATTTGCCGTTGAATCAGCCCGCTCTCACTGGGTCGAGTTGACTGAGCACTACGGAAAAGCATGGGAAGCCTTACTCAACGGCTTTTCCAGGCTGCTCTTGTTTCTTGCAGAATCGACTCAATGCAAGAACGCCAAAGCGGTCTGCATACCGCGGAACATATTGTGTCGCATAGTACCTAAATACTGTGCAGAAGGGTCGGTAAGTGTGTAGTTCAGAACATTCTTGTCAGGAATTGGATGTTGACTATCCGAAATAGCGCGGCTATAGATATCGTCAGTAACCACAATGGAAATCTGGTCCGAAATCACCTGGGCCCGGCACGCAGCGAAGAGGTGGGTCGCCAAAGATGCACGAGAAAGGAGAGATTCAAATGCTTTCGCCCCGCGGATCTTAAGCACCGTTTGAACATTTTGATTAACTACATGTAGCTTAATGTTTTGAAAGTATCATGTTCCTGGTACCAGTCATGGAGGGAGGTTCTGTTAATCGAAGCTTGGATTAAACATTGTACGTTGGCTGTTCTTGATTGATGGCTGAACGACTTGCAGAGGAGTTTGATTAGATTAACCTTGATCTTGGTATGGATGGGCAAGAAATGTTTCAATATTGAAAGGTGCTAGTGAAGAGCTGAAGAGTTGTGACAGTTTGAAGCATTGAGGACGAATATAAGTAAGTGTAACGGAGCACTTCCCCAAAGTTATTATTTTGCGTTCGAAGCAACTATGACATTTTTTTTACTTTGATGTTAGCGGACAGTCCGCCCACATCAAAGTGAAAAAATGTCATCGACTTCTATTTCTCACTGTCCGCCTTCGAGCCGTTCCCTTCCGGTGCTCCAACCAACCACGCTCGGCCAACTCGGAGATGATCGCATCAGCGATCAATTATCCCATCAGTTCGACTTGATGAACTTAGATAGACTTGCATTGCAGCAAAGCTCGATTAGGTTTCGCAGCGTGGCCTCGAAAATTCGTTCCGAGTTTTCCATCAAAGCTCGACAGGCAACCACTGGTTTTAAGTTACTCATGACCAAAGGCGGCATATATTCGTCAATATCCCTCCATATCCCGCGGTCATTTGGTGCAGTGGTTAAGCCACCCGTTTTCCAAAAACTCGGACTCGGGCTGTCGGGGGTTCGAATCCCCTAGTGATTGAAGGGGCTCGCCGGCTCGCGCTTCGGCTCTAAATCACTGGCTTCATCATGACCCAGTGGGTGGCGGCGTCGAATCACAATACGCAGTGGCTCTCTGCGACAAGCTGTGGTTCATGTTTTTACGTTTCATATCCTCTTATGAGCACTGGACCTTGCATCACAAACCATCTGCTACGCTTTTCGCACCCTTGCACGATATAAATTTCCAATGGTTCGAGGCTAGGGAATTAATTTCCTATACATGACGTACACCCAGATTGACCCCGAGGGTGACCAACCCGATCACCAGAGAATATCATACAATTCACAAATCGTGCGGCGGATTGGACCGCCACTGATCGCACCAGAGCCACAACTCGATTTCGCAGCATTCCCTGCACGCCGCCCATACAATTTTCTGCACTATATCACAATTGCTCGGGCCATAATATATATGCATAATAGGTGGGTAACACATAAAGGAAATAGACGAGTGGGATATTAGATGCTCACCGGAGACCCAGCGCATACCGACAGCCATATTTATCTAACAAAATGGAAAGATGCACGCCAGGGCTACAGGTTCAAAGAATACCAGATTCAGTACGTCTAGCGCGATCGACTCTTCTTAATTCGCTCTGCTCTCGCCATAGCGTACAACGCTTCTCGATCGCCGGATTCTTCCACCCATGCACGCAGCTTGCCATCAACTATTTTCAGCAGCTCTTGGGGGCTATCGAATTCAACCTGGAGGATAATATGAGCCGTGTAGAGTATCAATGAAAGTGTGATGTATAAATCACGATACGTCCTGCGTCGAGGACCATCTGAAACGGACATGCATTAGCCAGCTCTCGACAACATCTTCGACACGTACAATTTTATCCGCATCCATAATTGTCTGCAATCTGTGTGCCACTGTGATCAAAGATATATCCCCACGCAACTCTTGGCGAAGGGAAGTCTGGATGATCGAGTCCGTTTTGTAGTCTAGACGGCCAAATCAATGTGTGAAGAGCAGGCTTGGTGTTGTAAGAGGTTACCGATGGCGGAGGGTCGCTGTTTCGAGAGCATGAGTTGAGTACAGACAAACTTCGGAGAGGAGAAACTGACCTTCATCCAGAATTAAGATCTTGCTCTTCCGTACAATCGCTCTATAAACGTTCATGTGAGACGGCCGCCGTCGAGTGATCCAGCATTCGCAACTTCACCTTGCCAAAGCAAATATCTGCCTTTGTCCGACTGAGAGATTAGTCCCGCCCGTAGAAATGGTGCTGTCCAAAGTGATGCGGCCCTCGTCCATTTCGTCTTGGAGAGCAAAGAGGCCGGCGGCGCGGAGAGCGTAGTTGAGTTTCTACATCGCCATATTGGCCGAAAGGATCCAAGTTCGCGCGTAACGAGCCGCTGAGAAGCTCAGGCTGAGAAACACAGATATCAGCGTGAAATAATTAGTCGAGATTCCGCGCCACTTGCGACTTGAGGGATAATCGTGATGCTGGAGCGCAAAGCATCCAAATTCAACGTCGAGGTCTCCCGTCCGTCGTACTTCACGGAACCCTGGGTTGGGATGCATCGTAGAAGAGAGAGCGTCAAGGAGCTCTGTCGACCTATTAGCGATCCTTTCTGGGACAGGGATAAAAAAATACCTTTCCAGAACCGGTGCGACCAACTACCCCACGGGTAAATAAATGACTTGAAGTTGAAAAAAAGTGAAATACTTACCAACACCAACCCTTTCTCCAGACTTGATATGGAACGAGATATCTTGTAAAACCATTGGGCCGTCTTCGGAATACCGAGCAGAAAGACCCTCTACGCGAAGATCTCCGCTTGCAGGCCAATACGCCGGCGGTTTCCCCTCTTCTGTTGCGGGCTTTTCATGCTCAATGTTGATGTATCCTTGGATCCGCTCGAGACTAGCAGATGTAAGTGTCACTCGCCAGTGATTGTCGTGTAAGCGTAAGTTTACCTATTGGCTGAGTTTGAATGCATGAGTGAGTGAAGAAGAGGGTGCGCCTGATTCATCTACCTTTCACTTCGAAGTCGTTAATATATCTTACCTACAAATAGCTCATTAGCATAAATGACGAATCGGATCTCGTGGATACTGACAACCCAGATAAGCAAGCCTGGGCAGGAATCAATCGACGAGCCCACAGTTGAGGGAGGAAGAACGAGACTCAACTGGTAAACGTGATCGCCATATTCAAGAGAAATCCAGAATCCGCTGCGCTAGCGTGCTTATAGTAGACAAGATAGGTGGCAAGACCTGCAGAAAATATTGCGCCTAAGAGGTCAACACGTATTGAGACCCAGCTAACTTAACATCAGTCTCAGGACCTGAGCAGAAGAGTACACTAACCGGTTCAAGTTGTAGTAGTTGCGGGCTGCCCTTGTGTATCTATCAATTCTGGCGAGCGATTCCGTGCTGAATCTGGACTCTGCTCCGAACGCTCGGATAGAAACTGAGAAAAAGAGGTTGTGTATTAGTTGACGGTCGGAAAGAAGGGAACAGCAGGACCCAACCAGCAATAACATCGCAGAAACTTCGACAAAAGATATCAGATGACACTGGCAGAACTATGGGGTGTGGATACATACTGTGCAAGCACGGGAGCTCGACTGTTGGACATCATTCGCTTTACTGGTAGCTGGCCCGACATGTATATCTGTCCAACCCAAGCCCCCAGAACGCCGACGAGAGCACCGGGGAAGAAAAAGACGGGACTATAAATAACCACAGCGACGAATTTCGCCTATATATCTGGTTCAGTTGAATCCAGTCGTGCGAAATATTTTCGCACCAGCACAGAGGTGATCATAGATGTGAGAGGCCAAAATTCGCTAGCGAGAGCGTCGTCGACAGTTCTCACATCATTCGTGACACGCGCAATAATACGAGACGTTGGAGTGACGTCGAACCATCTGAAAACGGGGGAAAACATCAACGACTGTCCCAAGAAAAGACAAATAGCGGGCCTTAACGGAGCGCCGAGAACCGAGGCGACAAGGTTGACGTGTATCACCTTTGATGCTCTTGACTGCGCGAATACAAGGCAGATGAATGAAGCAGAAAGACCGATGGTTGAGATAACAACGATCGCAACTGTTTCCTTTTAGCGGAAAAAAAAAAGTAGAAGGAAAACAAACTAAACTGAAGATCGACAAATAACTGCGATACAGTCAGTCTATGGTTGTGAATGCCATTCGAAACAAACTTACAATACGACGTCCACCTCTTCAGCAGGACGTGGTCATACTGCTTGGCCCAGTAACCCAACTGCCATGTCCTCAACGCAACCAAGCCTTGTTGGACAAAAACGGCACCAAAAAAGAACGTGAAGAAGAAGATCGGGTGTCTGCCGCCCATGGCAGCGAAATACATCTTTACTAGAATGCAGAATGAGTAAAAAAGGAATGAAGTCAAGAAGCAAAGACAAACAGGCAGAGCCGCTTACATGCCCCAGCTGAATTTCCTCGGCTACGATGAGCTTGCCATCTGCAATGTCAGAAGGCTTAGCCGTTGGGGCTTCGGCATCAACTTCCTTTTCTTCCTTAGCCAGGACTTGTTTGTCTTGTTGAAGCTGAGCCGCCAAGGGACCAGGCTTCGTTATTTCGGAAATGACACCTTGACTGTGCATGCGGCCGTCAGATCCGAAGCTGACCACAAAATCGGCAATTGGCTGAGTCAATGCGACATTGTGTGTCTTGCCTTCTGTTTAGCGTGGCACAGCAAATAATAAACGCACTGACCACAAGAATGACCGTTCGAGTTTCTGCGTGAGTTTGTCACGACGAGTGCTGAATTAAATGGCATAGACACACCAACTAGGTCTCCGCCAAGACATTTTTCGACAACCCATTGAGCGGTGTGGACACTGCGAGTAAATCAGTATATTGTGCGGCGGAAGAGAACTTGAACTTGCTCAAGAGCTGCAAGCACATCGTCGAGAAGTAAAATGTTGGCTGTCGAATACTGTTGAAAGACTTTAGAAGAATTCGAACTTCAACTGGAAATATCGTACAACAGCCCTGGCGAGCGTGAGGCGTGCCTTTTGACCTCCCGAGAGTGTAAGATCTTGAACGTGCTCAGGAAGAAGTAGATTCGGGGAGAAAAAAAACCCAGACCTTTCTCCCCCACCTCAGTTTGGTCACCGGCTTGGAACAGAGCGAGATCAGGCTCCAAGGCGCACTGGTACAGAACTTTCTTGTAACGTTCCTCGTCGAATGGAGTGTCGAAAGTGATGTTAGAGCGAATAGTTTCATTGAGCACCCAAGACTCTTGGGCAGCGTAGGCAACACCGGAGCTTCGTGGAAGATTGTACCAAGAATCCGGCGACGACGGAATGGAATGCATTTCGCCTCAGAAGAATCGTCTCAACCTGTCCCCTTGCAAAGAAACTTGACCTACCCAGAAGTGCCATGAGAAGAGAGGTTTTCCCTATCGCCAAAGGTCAATGTGAATTTACAAAGCAATCCAGGGCCCTCACCTGATCCCGTTGGTCCCACTACCAAATTGATTCGGCCCTGCCGAAATATAACCTCGCCGTCGATTTTCAACTGGAATTGGCGGGAATGGGTGGGCGAGCCATCGGACTCGTTCGACCACGAGAAAGTTGCGTTACGGAATCCAATCCGTTCATCTTCTACAGGGAAGCCAACCGGGGGTCTCGTTTTTGTCAAAGGCATCCAGCAATTCCGTCTGTGTTGCTATTAAACAAAAGTCCTTATTCGCAAACTTGGAGCTTACGTTTTTAGGAAGTCGTTGACACGATCCAACTGGCGAATGATAATCGTTACTTAAAAGATGTGCGAAAGAACCATAAGAGGCATACGGAGACTTTCGCCGTCATTAGGTGGGTCAGCCAGCGGGTGATCTGAAAGGTTATGTTCAATAGACATAAAACCAACTTAAGGGTAGAATACTTGGCCAACGTTAACCCTGGAACCATTTAGCATTGGATAACAGCCGATGTGAAAGAAAGTCACCTCAAGAGATCGAAAACGGACATAGTGGAAAAAACCTTAGATGCGTTGAGGGGTTGACCCATAATCAAGGTCTTCACCGCGGTCAGCTAGAAGCTCGGGAAGTTCAAGAGAAGATGTACAGACACTGGAAAACAGTCAGTATACTCGTCACGTTGAGAAGGATTAGTCTCACTATGTGGCATATGTGAGGGTCATCGTGGTTACCTGCAGATGAATCAAAGCGTAAGAGGCCACGATTTAATGAAAGAGAGCGCTGACAGGGATGAGGACGCTGTGAATAATATTCAAGTCAAGACGAAGTGCGCAACTGTGGACCGACACAACCTGACAGTGCCATTGGCCATATCTATAATGCGTCTCTTCCGGATCCAACTAAGTTCCCCATCTCTCTGCTCAGGATCAGAAACGGAAGTCGAAAGTCGAGTCCAACGTACCTTTTCTTCAATCCTGGCTTTCATCTTTTCCTCCCATCCAAACAGTTTGACCTTAGGACTCATTAGTAAACGAATAGTAAAACAATGGTGCCTCACCATTCGGAAAACATTCACAGCTAGGACTGTGTCAACATCGGAGTGAAAGTTACATAGCAAGCGACGCACCCTCGCTGACGGATTGAACTCGTTCGTCCGTGTGTTTCAATCGCTCTTTTTGTGTTGACTGAACCAGCTTCGCCACTAAATATTTCAGCAAGAGAACCCCGAACAGAAAAAAGAATGTACTATAACCAGGGAGGGGTGCAAGCACAACAATGGATCCAACACCAACCCAGACAGACCATCCTAACAAAACGTACAGGAACCAGATCCCGAGTATCAACTGGAGTGGAATAAAAACCACCAGGAACAGAAAATCTCGGCTGTCCCCTAAACCGTGACCATCAGACATGCTCAAACATGGCGAAAAGCGAAGCTACGAGCCTATGATTCCTAAATCCACGGTGACCAGATATTAATCTTTCCGACCAGACTTCCCTGGGATTTTTTCGCTTCCGGATTTTTGACTTCGCGCTTGGACGGTTCGCTGGATTTCGAAGTGACACTTGAGGTGCTCGCCTGTACGGTCGCGGATTTATTCTTTGAGAGGGGGGAGCCTTCACCATTTTCTGGGGTGACGGTTTTAGCTCTGCTGTCTGCATCCGATCCACTGCTGGCGGTAGATGGACCCTCGACTATCGAAGAGTCTTCATGCACGTCTTTCGCCGCAGTAGTTTCAGCTTTCATGCGAGTCCGCAAACTGCAAAAGGGTTAGGATCCGGACCAATTACGAAGGTCTCGTACTTGCCTGTGGGTAAATATGAGTTGTGTAATAATGGCCTCGGTTCGAACAAGGGTTCGGGTCTAACAGGACTGTGTTAAAGTATTCTCACTCGAAATATTGACGCACATTGATGAAAATATACAACTGCTGCACGAGCGATGCTAGGGAACATGTAAGCTTCGTTCCACACACAGAACAATTGCCGCACCTGCGACTGGACCCAGTAGAATCAGGCTAATCCAAACCCAAGGCCGCACAACGTTATCGAGGCCTTGATCTTGCGTTTCGATATACCTATAGTATACAGGGATCAGAAGCGTCGAATGCGGTGCAAGCGAGCGCATACTGAAGTAACCGATTCATAGCAAACGGTCTGCATAACATCAACATGAATACATTGTTCTGCCATGAGCAGTAGGAAGAACGATACCCGGATAAAGTGGACAGGACCCTCAAAACGAGCAGTCCAGCCAGGATAGTGAATTCGCGATGGAAGATACGCATGAGTCCAAAGAAAATGTGACGGTGCGATTTTTTCAAATACTGTGATTGGTCCGCTCAGGCAGGAATCATGAGACGAACATTGAAAGACTCTTGCCTTGAAGCTTGTGTTTGTGAGATGGGCGGAGGCATCTGAGTCGCATAAGGGATATAGTTCCTCTTCCTGCAGCTGGGATTCACGATAGGCAAGAAAGACGATGCGGTCGAGAAAGAAGAAGAAGGCAAAAGAGAATATCGAGGCAGTCTGCTCTGGATTAATCAACGCCTGGGGGTTCTTTCATCGAGGTCAATTTCTGTCTGGTAGAAAAGGATCCCGAAGACTCACTAACGGATCGACAGGGATATACTGTCGAGGCGTGAACAGAGGAATGATCACAGCAGTGACGAATAGAAGTGCCATTTTTGCCCATAGTATCCGCCCTTCACCAAGATCCGCAGGAACACCGCTAAAAGTGGCGAGAGGGACGAGATCCCGGTAGACGTAGACACATAGCACTAGAAACAAGAGGAAATTCGCGTGTCTTGTTAGTCGATGACGGGTATTCTTCGGACTGACGGAGAGCGACGCCAGAACGGAAGCGTACAACTGGCCAATGTTAAAAATCGAGATGAATAAGGTGGGGAGAGACTCATGTAAGGTGCACTGTGAAGGATTCCTCGGTCCATTCTGTGACGGAGCTCGTTTCCATGCTCATAATCGGATGAAAGGATGGAAAGAACGAGCAGTCCGAGACAGCCCAGCAGACGGGCCAGCCTGAACCATCTAATTCTTCCTTGGCCAATCCCTCGAGGAGCTTTTTCCATTGGCGCGTCGAGAATCCCGACCCGCGCGAGGAAGTCATTGCCGGGGTTGAAAGTGAGCAAGAAGCGAAGAAATAAAATAGACGCCCGAGATCCCTGTCGCACAAGCGGGAATGAAAAGCAGTTGTTGTTCTCTGTCCATGTTGGGTAAGCGGACCAAGACCATAACGGACTGGGGAACGGAGGTGAAATCCATGCAGGAGCGGGGCGTGCGCAGCTCAAAGGAAGGTGATACTTTTTGGAGTTCGTTATTCGGGTTCGTTATTCGGGTCCGTGGTTCGGGTTGGTTGTTCGGGTTACAAGCAAGGCGCAACTGCGGATAACGGAGAGCAGGGTGGGTCGCCAGAGCGCGTTGGAACGAGGTAGAAGGGCGGAATGGACCTAATAATTTATAAAACAGGTAGCGTGAGGCGGTTACAAGCCTCACGACGTCATAACAAACAGACGTGATCCCTGGATTTTTGGCGCACCTGAGTCTCTCGGGAATTTTGCGCTAACAATACTTTTATCTGCCACGGGAGCGTCTGCACGACCCGCGACTCGCGGAATCTGCTGTTAAACGTCATGATTTCGGTCAAGATCACCGTGATGGTAGTCTCTTGACAGACGCTTTATTGTACCTGGCCCGTACCTCGCCAGTGGACCGTGATGGTCGGCTGCCGGATGTTCGGCCTCTGCGGCAATCGAATGAAATTGAACTGATAAAAGCCCACCATCGACGAAAAACCGACAAGGCGCGCTTGGAACTTCAATAATATGTCTTCCCCATGGAACCATCGTGATAAACTGTGGACCCGTCAGAAGGCGACCGCGGAAATTGGGGGACAAGTCGAGACCTTGTGACACACCCACCCCGCTTTCCCTGCCCCAAATTTACAACTTGAGGCAAGTTGGTGCTGCGCGTAAGTATCACAAAAATGTGATCTAGGCTCAACTTGCTTTGCATCAGCAAGCCGGTGAACCGAGATTGCGGGTGGAGTTGGGGGGGCACAATCTTCCCAACCCGAGCGTCCCCTGTAGAGTGTAGAGTGGGTTAGTAACCGTCGTAGCTCCGGTAGCTCATAACTCAAAGTGATGGTGTCGGGGAGAGCAATGATCGGTTAGTTCCACTCCAAAAATAATGCACTGAGGAAACTGACCTCATAGGCGACGCAAAGTAATCATTCGAAAAAATGCCGTAGACAGGCCACCAGCGGTGAGGGTTTCCTCCGCTGAGCTCTTGCACACGCAAGCGACGATTTACAAGCAGGTGCCCACCGTTCGGCTTCAAATTTGAATGAACGCGTGGGATTGAAGTTCAAGTTTACACGGCAGTACGCAACCGTACTGTCAACTAGTTGGGCACATACTCAGATTTCGGGCGGCTCCCCAGTCCACTCTGTGCATCAGGTTAGGCACCACAACACCCAAACGAGTACCAAAAAACACGCGCACCTTTGCATAAACGCTCTCGATGGCTTCCATATTCTTGATCGAGTCCTCCTTCGTGACCCACGCATGCGGCGTGCGGCCCTTGACCTTGTTGACGAACGCCTCGAGCTGGTAGCGGTACGTCGTCCACCACGGCTCCCCGAGGTCCGGGAACGTGTACGCCTTCTCCACTCTGCTCTTCTTGTTTGCCGTCGTCGTCACGGTTATCGAGTGGTACAGCGTCGGCGCGATGTAGTTCATGACCTTCAGGCGGGCGTTAGATTAGATGAAACACAAACACAATTTAGACAGCTGGCAAATGGGATATGTAGCCACCTTTATCTCGCCCTTTTCGCACTGGATGACCGCGTTCATGATTGGGAGGGTCGGGATGAGCTTGAGCGCCAGGGGCACAGAGAGGTCGCAGAGGATGGTGGAGGTGATTGATCCAGGGAGCGAGAAGGTTGCGACGGTCTTGCGGTCGATTTAGAGCGATACGAGCTCGTGCTCCGCAGACAGGACAGCCGTCGGGTCAGCGCCGGCGAAGTAGCGCATAGCATTGATGGTGTAGCCTAGAATGATATTATTATTAGCGCGTTTGGACGGTGAGTCGAGTCCGGGAGATATGTACATACAGCCCATGTCCATTAACGTCCCGCCGCCGAGGCTGTAGTTGAACCTAATGTCATCGGCCTTCATTATTCCACGAGGTACTGATAGAGACGTTGATGTGCCTTTCACAGTGCCCGGTTCTCCGCTCTCGACGATGGCTTTGACACGGTGTGCGAGGGATGAAACCTGAGGAGATAAATTTATGATCGCTGCAAACATTCGAGAGTACCTGTAGTGGACAGCTTCGAGGAGGACGAGGCCCTTGGTTTCTGCCAATTCAAACATCTTGCGGGTTTCTTCGGCTGTGTTTGCGGCCGGTTTTTCAAGCAGAACGTGTTTCCCAGCAGCAAGAGCTTTCATAGTCCACTCAAAAAGGAGGCCATTCGGAAGTTAGATTTCTGAAGTTAGATCGACAGCAGGATAAAGTGGTCCCAAGACCGATGACCGACCGGATTATAGATGGCGTCAATTTCGGGATCGTCGAGTAATTCTGTCAAGGTCAACGAAGTGAACAGGCCGAGACTGCGCAGAACGCACCTTGATAGCTATTGGAACCACCGAAAACCTTTTCGATCCCATGTGTCTTCGCGAACGCAGCTGCCCGTTCCTTGCTGCGCGCCGTCATTGCGTAAACGACAGCCTCCGGGTGAGACTTCACGGGAGCGATGAAGGCCATTGGGGCGATTGCCGCTGCACCGAGGACACCGAATCTGAGCGGCTTGCTGTCGGGAAGAGGTTTCGCTTCAGGCGGATTCAAAGACTAGGGAGCAGGGTTGAAGTTAGGTCGCCATATTCGCGGCTCGGAGTCTCACTGTGCGGACGCGGCTGATGAGGCCGAACATTGAGGACATCTGAATAAGATGAGCGACAGAAGTTCAGAGGACAAGTGGCAGGGCTCTCACCGCAAACTTGAAGATGAATAGAGACGAGAAGCACACCGCTGATGCTCGGATGATGAGGGCGCTTATATTATCTTTCCGTGTTATCTGTCCGTGTTTGCCATGATGCTTTTGTTGAAGGCTTGAGTCGAACACAGTCGAACACTAGCGCCACGTTAGACCAACGTTAGACTCAAAGAGAAGTTCATAAGTAGATCAACCGACACAGCCACATCGGCTCTTTGTCTCACCACTCCGCGCGACATGTATGTAGTCAGAGTCAGTCTTCTGATAGCTAACTCCTGTAGTACATCACCAGAATTTTTGTTGACCTTTCGTGCTCCTCCCGCGGCCCACTCTATCCTCCCTGCCAAATCCGACTTTTGCCATGATGAGGGACTCAATGGCGTGAATCCGATTCATCCGATTCATCATGAGACGTTAAGGTGCGTCGCTTTCCCCTCCCGTCTCCTTCGTCAATGCTGATGCTGGCGCCCTCCCCAGGCACTGTAAACCCTCCCCCAATCTGTCGGCATCGCGGGGGGCGCCATCGCGTAGTATTACTGGTTATTTTCTCTGGAGCCGCACCACTCGAGGCCCGAGGTTGGTGCCGCTGCGGTCATTCCGAGCGAACAAACCTCGGGGATCTGCGCTCGCGCTCGTTCTCTTCGCATGGACACGGACACGCGCAGTCGGGCTCTCACCATTCTTCGACGCACTCGCACTCCATCTCCCACTTCGAACGAGCGCCCCTCCTTGAGCCCCTGGGGTGCGTATGCACGTGGCGGTTGGATGAGCACTGATTCCGACCACGGGGACGGGCATGATGGGCACGGAAACTTTACGCGCGGGGGTTCGCGGAGCCCTTAGCTGGTGTGCGTGCGCGGAGGATCGATGAGCCCGACTTTGGGTATGGGCACGGGCAACGGAGGAAGAGCTCGTCGTCGTGCGCCCCTCGTCGTTGCCGTTTTGCAGCGCCTCGGAGTCGGGGACAGCAGGTGAGGAGCTGACGCACCGGGCGCATGTCGCACGAGGAGGAGGCGTTCTATGCTTCGGCAGAGATGTAGATGTTCCATTGCGAGTGGGTGCGCAAGATGCCGCTGAGTGGGTCGGATCCGAGTGTGCTGCTTGGGTTTGTGTATTGAGTGGGTGGATTTGAGGAAGAAACACTCCCTCCTTCCGTCTTTATACCTTTTGCGTATCCCGGGGCTCGCTGGGCTCGTACTGACGCACCCCCATAACTCTCCACGCACAATCTTTGCGATCCAGAACGAGCCGCCGATGTGGCCTGTCGCCGAAGAAGACGACGACATTGGGCTGGGGAGCGTCTTGAACCCGGAGGAGGTGGAGGATGCGGGTAGGGATGGTGGCGACGGCGACATCTCCAGCGCGCACCGTCATCCGGTGCGTCGCTCGCCGTCTCCAGCGCCTCACACGCCGTCTCCAGCGGCCTCGCACATCACCGCGTCAAATAATTTCTCTCATACTCACGCTCACCACAACTCCCATTCGACGACACACTCGGCGTCTGCGGGCAGTACGGAGAGCAGCACGTGGAGCGAGGAGGTGGAGACAGAGGAGGATGCGGTGGCGCCCATTATGCCGCTCCCTGGTGTCCGAGCGGGGGCCCGCAGCTGCGGCAGCTCGCGGGGAAGGACAGGGACAGGGATGCATACGGCGAGCTCAAGGGGGATGACGGCTTCGTCGACGTGGGTGGGGAGGTGACATCGAGGACGCCCCGTCGCACCCCTGCCGCCTTCACCAGCAACGATTCAGAAAAAGAGCCCTGGATCGAGGCCGAAGGTGAAGGGGAAGGGCAAGAGCATTTGCAAGGAGGTGGTCCCGGTGCCCAGCGTGCATTATCCGTTTCTCGTGACGGGCGAGGATGCGGGGGGCGTGAGTGGGAGCGGGAGCGAGAGCGCGTCGAGATGGTGTCACCGCGAGCGGCTGGGGCGAATGTGGGCGGGTAGAGGATGTATCATATACTGCGCGCGCGCGACGAACTCAGAGCGGAATCAGCGGAGATGTGTGGGGCGCTCACTGAGGACTGAGTACACTCCGCTCCTTGGCTTTTGGTTATTCGATTCCATTCCGATACATTCTTTCTTCTTTGCGTCTCTTATCTGTTTGTCGTTACTATTTACATTAAGTACTTCATTTCCTCTATTTCCGAGTCGTCGTGCATCACGTATAGCTTTCAAAAAAAAAAGTTCATGGCGGCTTCCTATGACTGTATATACTGGTCCGGCAATGTTTATGTATTGACAATGTCATTTCTGTGTATGTTTCCTCCTCCCATTTCGGGATTGGTATCCCCTCTTGCCCGCTGCCGCCACCCGTGTTATGCTACGCTGCTGAGCGCCTTACGCTACTCCCCCGGCCGCCGTGTATGCGACGACACCGCCTGCGATTCCAGTCATCCAGTCAACTGCCCCGGGCACACGTAACCATCTGCTTTCGCCGCAGTCCGCGCGCAGGGAGTGCGGAGGAGGATACACGGATGCACGTCGGCGCGGCGTCACGGCAGGGACGAGAGCGCGGCGGAGAGCCAAAGCGGGCGGCACGGCACGGCGAGGAGAGGGGAGGCGGATGGGAAGGAAGGACAGGAGGAAGAGAGAAAGAACAACGGACCTGCTATATCTTATGCATGCCTCAGACTGTGTATCATCCGCTGCGGTCGCCAGAGTCGCCTCGACCTCATTGACCAAAAAAACGAAGAGGGCGTGTCGCAGTGTGTCTGAACAAACCGATCAGCGTCGACGTCGAGGAGGGGAAGCGATGGAAGTGGAGAAGGAGGTGATGGGAGGAAGTAGGGGAGGAGGGCGGGAGGTGGAAGGGGAGGAAAGGAGTGGAGGGGGGGAAGCCGACAAGGAAGGGCGTATGTACCAAAGGGTCTCCCTCCCATTCCTCTGCCCCTTCTCCATCCCCTATGTTGCCGTCGCATCCGGCAGCCCGCCCTATACCGTTGATTGTAACCTTCCGGTCCCCGCCCCCGTCCCACACTGCTTCCAGCTCAGATTATCATCCACGCAGAGATATCCAGGAGCGGAAGAATTGGAGCTTGAGTGCGTCGTGCAAAACGGGCCTCGAGCGTCTACCGCCCGCCGCCTCGATGACAAGAAACACCGGGAGGATGTCCTGCAGGATACAGGACTTGCGAGGAGGAGACCAGTCAGCCGCGCGAAGAGAGCGATACGAAGGAATAGTATGTAGGGGATGGGAGGCGAGGGACAGAAAACAGACGTACTCACGCGTAAAGGAGCGTACGCTATCACGTCACTGGACCGCGGACGCTCCTGGCGGTCTACGGTCGATGGCACCGCGTCGAGTCGCGCCTCGTGACTAGGGGTGATAAGATTTGGAAGGTGAAGGCAATTGAGCCCGAGCGGTTAGTCGAGATCTGTTCAGCTGACGGTGTAGTGGAGTCGGAATTCCCTAGCAGAGTCGCAGCGGAAAGAATACAAAGGAGCAAGAAGGGAAGAAGTACGTCGGCACGGACAGTAAGAAGTCGGGAGCGAAAGCGCCTCTCACCCCGCTTCATTCTCAGTAGCGCGCGTGCGTGCATCGTGGAGGCCGACTCTGCTTCTATGTATCGCGATCTTCATGCGTCCTCCTCGAAGACGGTCGCACACCACCTATTGCACTCCGCGGAGTTCATGCGTGTCGGGAGAGGCGGGCAGAGGTGAGAGGAGATGCGGCCTACGAAAGAAAGAATATCAATGAATAAAGGAAAGGAAAGGAACGAAGGAACTCACGGGCGGCTTCTGCAACGCCAAAGGCCTGGTGACAAGTGTCCCCAGACCAATCCATCCGTCTCTCGAGCCTCGTCCTGGCCAGCGGTTTGTGGATAGAGGCGCGCTCAGGCGCATCGCGAGCTGGATGGGATGTGGACCTGTCGATGAACGGCGGGCCTCCGCGTGCGCGCGCGCGGCTCGAGCGCGAGAGAAGCAGGTGCAAATGTAGAGACGAGGACACGAGCGCCAGCGGCACAACCGGTTTGGTGGCGTCGCCGTGGCAGCACGAGGGGGTGCCACCATGCGGCGCATGTAACACGCGGCTCTGGCTGGAGGCGATGGTGAGTGGCTTGTAATGCGGGAGGCGGTCGACTACGCCGTGAAACTGGCAGGACACAGCTGAGGGCGGGGAATGGTAAGTTTGCCAGCTAGGAAGCAAAAGCTGGCAGAAGACATACCTGGCCTCTGAAGACTAAATACAAAGATTCTCAGATCTAAAAGTGGGCTGAACTGAGTCTCGACGATGGCTTGACAGCTTCGATAAGAATGAATAGGCCGTCGAGTTGCACGGCGGCGATGCATTGCTGCGTCAGGTGCCCAGACAGATGGGGCGCAATCAGAGTTGATCCGAGTCAATGTCGGGAATCAAGGCGACGTTATTAACGGCACGGCCGCCGACCCGGTTGAAAAGGCAGCCTCCTCTTCTCAGAGCTTGGACTCGACTGATCTCTATTCCCAACAAGAGCAGTCCAGTTCTCCGATTTTTCTTTTCTGATTTTGAATGGGGGCCTAAATGTTGACATTGTTGAGTCCTCGCTGTCAGTGCGAAATCAAAGCTCGCTGTCATTGGGCTGTCAGAAGCACCGCTCCGACGTAAGTACTGCACCCGAATAATGCGACGACCACGCAACACCCTCACGCTTTCAATCCAGGCACTGTGGGTACTATCTTCTGGCTCGATACAGTGCTGAAAATTGGACTGATCTGCCACATTTCCGAGTCGAACGGGAGTTCATTCGGGAGCAATATGGAAGCCTTGCTGTCAGCTGACTGAAGCGCCAGTTCACGTTTAACGTAAGTACTGCACCCGAACAATCCGGCCAACTTCCCGGGATCTGTCCTCACAGCCTTCTCTCTCATTTAAAGCACGACGTATCCCATGCATGCTTCTCCGAACACCTCCTCTTTATAACGCCGTGCTACTGCAACAGGTCAGTTCTGTCTCCCATGTGACCTTTGGCATTAGCTGAGTGCTGTTGTTCATACATAAGATTTACACGTCTACAGAATGGCCATGCATTCATTCTCCAGCGGACCCATAACAATCATGGGTGCGAATCACATCTGTTGTCAATTGTGTCTAATTCCTCTGCAGGAGGTATTGGAGGGTCTGGTGGACATGGCCTAGGGGATGGCATTGGGGGTGATGGTGGCAATGGCAAGGGCCCTCAGTTCCATGTGCCAAATTTGACAGTCTATGGTGGTAAATTCCTGCAACATATTGTCAAAAACTGTTCCTAATAGTACACTCTAGATGTTCATGTCAACCCAGAAGCTAGGAACCAACCATTGCGTGCCATGAGGCAGAAGGACCACAAGCTTTGTCCTCTGCCAGTGTCTTCATTCACAGGACGAAAAGATATTCTTCAGGAGATGCACCAACACTTTGACCATAGCCAAGGATCTCAGCACATCTTTGTCTTGCATGGCCTCGGGGGTTCGGGAAAAAGTGAGCTTGCTTTCAAGTTTTTGCAAGACTCCCAAGCCCACCATCGGTATGGATAAATCTCATGAATTTTGCAAATGTGTCACACCCAATTCTAGCTTCTCTGAAATATTCTATATTGATGCTACAAATGAACAGACACTTAAAACTGATCTGGAGATTATTGATCCTGAAGTGGTTGGCGAATCGGCTGAAGCAAGCCTGCACTGGCTTGCAGGAAAAAAAGAAGAATGGCTTCTCGTCTTTGATAATGCTGATGATGTCCAGTTGGATATCTCAAAATTCTTCCCTCGCTGCACCTTTGGCAACATTTTGATTACAACTCGCAACCAAGAACTTTGCATTCATGCTAGTGCAGGCTCAAGGGTGTCAGATATGGAACCTGAAGATGCAAAAGCCTTGCTCCTGCAGTTGGCTTACCGAGGCAGAAGTGATAAACAGGAGAAACTCAACAGTGATGAGCAAGAGAAACTGGCAGTGGCTATTGTGAAGGTCTTTATTTTCAGGCTTTCTTTGATGATCCTATCAAAACTGAAGCATGATACAGGAACTCCATTGCTTTGCCTTGGCTGTCTCCCAAGCAGGTGGTTATATTCATGCTCGTGGCAAACTAAGTGGATACCTCAAACTCTACCAAAGCCATTGTGACCAGCTGCTGCAACATGCAGAGATTCAAAAACAGGATCAATATGGTCTAGCTGTGTATGCAACATGGAATTTAAGCTACGAGAAGCTTAGCCCACCTGGGAGAACCATGTTACAGATTTGCTCCAGTCTACATCATGAGGGCATCTCGGAAGAAATATTTGAAAAGGCATCAGTGTCTCAGGAAAAGCTTGATGATTCTGAGTTGCAAAGGGAAGTGTCCCAATTGTTGAGTGTGCTTGGAAAGCAGGATGGGAACTGGGATTCCTTGGTCTTTCTTCGAGTGATGGGGGAGCTTGAATCATATTCTCTCATTGAACGGGATGAACAAAATGACTCATATCGGATTCATCCCCTGGTACATGGCTGGAGTGTCACCACTGTTGAAACAAACAGACATCTCTTGCAGAAATCTGTGCTTTCTATGATTGGCTTGTCAATTCCTTGGGGTTTTAAGGATGAGGACTACAAATATCGACACAAACTTTTACAGCATGTTACCAGAAGCCTAGACTCACTAAACAAGGAGGAGATTTGAACATTTGTTGCAACTCGTATTGCACTTGTATATTTTGAAGGGGGCTGGTGGAAGGATGCAGAGGTGCTCCAGGTGGTGGTGATGGAGATGAGGAAGTGTGTCTTGGGAGAGGAGCATCCAGATACCTTGACAAGCATGGCCAATCTTGCAGCCACATATTGGAACCAGGGCCGCTGGAAGGATGCAGAGGTGCTCGAGGTGGTGGTGATGGAGATGAGGAAGCGTGTCCTGGGAGAGGAGCATCCTTCCACCTTGACAAGCATGGCCAATCTCGCATCCACATATTGGAACCAGGGCCACTGGAAGGATGCAGAGGTGCTCGAGGTGGTGGTGATGGAGATGAGCAAGCGTGTCCTGGGAGAGGAGCATCCTTCCACCTTGACAAGCATGGCCAATCTTGCATCCACATATCGGAACCAGGGCCGCTGGAAGGATGCAGAGGCACTCAAGGTGGTGGTGATGGAGATGAGCAAGTGTGTCCTGGGAGAGGAGCATCCAGACACCTTGACAAGCATAGCCAATCTCGCAGCCACATATCGGAACCAGGGCCGCTGGAAGGATGCAGAGGCGCTCCAGGTGGTGGTGATGGAGATGAGCAAGCGTGTCCTGGGAGAGGAGCATCCAGACACCTTGACAAGCATAGCCAATCTTGCAGCCACATATCGGAACCAGGGGCACTGGAAGGATGCAGAGGCGCTCGAGGTGGTGGTGATGGAGATGAGCAAGCGTGTCCTGGGAGAGAAGCATCCAGACACCTTGACAAGCATAGCCAATCTTGCGGCCACATATTGGAACCAGGGCCGCTGGAAGGATGCAGAGGCGCTCGAGGTGGTGGTGATGGAGATGAGCAAGCGTGTCCTGGGAGAGGAGCATCCAAACACCTTGACAAGCATGGCCAATCTCGCATCCACATATCGGAACCAGGGCCGCTGGAAGGACGCAGAGGCGCTCCAGGTGGTGGTGATGGAGATGAGGAAGTGTGTCCTGGGAGAGGAGCATCCTTCCACCTTGACAAGCATGGCCAATCTTGCATCCACATATCGGAACCAGGGCCGCTGGAAGGATGCAGAGGCGCTCGAGGTGGTGGTGATGGAGATGAGCAAGCGTGTCCTGGGAGAGGAGCATCCTTCCACCTTGACAAGCATGGCCAATCTTGCATCCACATATCGGAACCAGGGCCGCTGGAAGGATGCAGAGGCGCTCGAGGTGGTGGTGATGGAGATGAGCAAGCGTGTCCTGGGAGAGGAGCATCCTTCCACCTTGACAAGCATGGCCAATCTCGCATCCACATATTGCAACCAGGGCCGCTGGAAGGATGCAGAGGCGCTCGAGGTGGTGGTGATGGAGATGAGCAAGCGTGTCCTGGGAGAAGAGCATCCAAACACCTTGACAAGCATGGCCAATCTCGCATCTACATATTGCAACCAGGGCCGCTGGAAGGATGCAGAGGCGCTCCAGGTGGTGGTGATGGAGATGAGCAAGCGTGTCCTGGGAGAGGAGCATCCAAACACCTTGACAAGCATGGCCAATCTTGCAGCCACATGTCGGAACCAGGGCCGCTGGAAGGATGCAGAGGCGCTCGAGGTGGTGGTGATGGAGATGAGCAAGCGTGTCCTGGGAGAGGAGCATCCAGACACCTTGACAAGCATGGCCAATCTTGCAGCCACATGTCGGAACCAGGGCCGCTGGAAGGATGCAGAGGCGCTCGAGGTGGTGGTGATGGAGATGAGCAAGCGTGTCCTGGGAGAGGAGCATCCAGACACCTTGACAAGCATGGCCAATCTTGCAGCCACATATCAGAACCAGGGCCGCTGGAAGGATGCAGAGGCGCTCAATGTGGTGGTGATGGAGATGAGCAAGCGTGTCCTGGGAGAGAAGCATCCAGACACCTTGACAAGCATGGCCAATCTCGCATCCACATATCGGAACCAGGGCTGCTGGAAGGATGCAGAGGCGCTCGAGGTGGTGGTGATGGAGATGAGCAAGCGTGTCCTGGGAGAGGAGCATCCAGACACCCTGATGAGAATGGCCAATCTGCATGCCAATAGGGTCTGTGGCAAGACTCGGTGGCAGAACACCCTCTGCTGCTATATATGTTGATTACTCCTTTGTATCCTCTGCTTCTTGTCCTCAATATTTTTTTGTAAAGATTCAAGTCTGTAGATCCCCCTCCAATAACCTATGTTCCCCAAAGATTATAATCTCAATGCCATCAGGGCCAAATATTGTATGTTGCCTTCATTGATGGCCAGGCTTGAGAAATTGTGCTTCCCTGGTCCCACAATTATTCACACAATGTAATCACAGTGCCAATACCCATCCTAAATGTCTCACCCCTCTGCTAGATGAGCATGTGAATATCTGCCGTCCTGCAGAGGACTCCATGTTATGAGCCTGGGAGAAGTTGATAGGTATGGAATAATAGTGGGCTAGGAATAATATGGAGACAAGAAGCAACTTTGTAGTTTACTAGGGCTGCTGCCTGTCACTGTCACAACAGCTCAATGGCAGCCATCAAACGGGTGCTGTGCCCATTCCATTGGCAAATTTTCCTACCTTCCAATGGCCCATTGAATGACGGCCGTGACGGCTGTTGAAATGGGTCTTGCAAAGGTACTTTGAAACCACCTATTTTAGGATTTTTCCATACACAGATGTGTATATCTACCAGGCTCATCCATTGGATGCCTCTCTTGTTTGCCTTGAAGTGCTGTTGGTTAGAAACAGGCAGTAGATTTCTTTGGGTGCGCTGCCCGGCAAACTCCGAGGTTGATTGCCAAAGTTCAACTACAAGCTCGAGGGGGTTGTTTCCCAGCAAACAATGAAGGGATGCTGAAATTGGTGGTAAACCATAAGATAAAGGGAATCTGAGTTGAAATTTGCTGGTGTATCAATGAGATTGAGGTGAAATAGCGAAATGAATCAACCACCCAATGTTACGGCTGTAATGGCTGTCCCATCACCCGTCCCGTCCCATTGGAGCTGTGGAAACTAGAAAAACAGCCGCCAAATCGACAGCCATTGCCGTTACGGTAATGGGTGGCAGCCCTATAGTTTACACAACAAGCCAGGTGTCTAACCAGAATTTTGACAATGTAAAATCTACAGTACACAGGTAGACTCTACAAGTATCTATACTGTACACTGTGGGAGGAGTTGCTGTACGGTGGGGATGCAGAAACTCACATAGGTATGTCCATATATGTCAGGGGACACCCTGGTCCCACCGTTCCCTGTGCCATACAACTCCCGCCTCTGCTCATGCTCGTGTTGTAACCCCAGCCACCACTCGATCCGAGATCCCTGGACCTTCCATCATTCTGTCATTCTGTCATTCTGTCATTACATCATCCATCCCTTCCATCATTTCTGTCCCTCCATCATCTGAATATTGTGACTCTCACCTTCGACTTCCGTCAAGCATTGGATGTTCTGTCCTCCGGCTTCCAGATGTCTCTCTGGCACTCCTGGATGTTCCATCCTTCGGATGATCAGACTCCACCCTTGGCCCCGGATCCGAGGTCCAGACCTGACCTTCAGACTCCCCTGATGAGCCTCAGGCACTCAGCTCATCAGATTGGTACCCTTCATTGTCCCCCTCCCCTCCTATCGACCCACCACGGTCATCATATCAGACCCTTATCCTCTCTGGGTGCCAGGTCCAGACTTCCGGAACCTGTGGGTGCCTGGCTTCTGGATGTGGCCTACTACTGTATAGGCTTATGCCAGATACTATGGCCTCTGCATAGTACATCCGCTCTCACTCCTCCCTCTCTTCCTCTCACCACCCCATGTCATCTAGATTCCACCCCCCACGTCCCAAACCCCAGATCCACACTCCCTGCTCTAGACCTCGGATCCATCTCCGGGACTCCCGGAATCTCCAGACAACCCCTGGTCGTCCTCTCCTCATCCATTGAGCCAACTAGTCCCTCTCCCTCCTGCCCTCCTCTCTCTGCCCTGTCTTTTGGTTTCCGGCTTCTGGCTTCCAGCTTCCAGCTTCCGGCTTCCATCTTCTGTCATCCATCTTCTGCAATTTCCAGAACTTCAGAACTTCCAACGGGCCGGACAACTTCTGGCTTCCCCACTCGTCTGTCAGGACGGTCAGCCTTTCTCTGGGTGTTTCCAAGTGTCAGTCTCTTCCATTGGAACTTACCTCTCAGTTGCATGTTATGTCAGGCGTAGTACTGCATAGTCATACAGTCACATCAGTCACGTGTCACGTACACATAAAAGATGTGACACCTGGGCAGAGGATCCTTACCTTGTTCTCTAAGGATCCTCCTTCCACCCAGCTGAGTAGATATCTTCCTTCTTCTCCTGTTATAGATAGTGTGTTAAGGATCCTCCTTCCACCCAGCTGCTTGTTGTGAGCCATTGCCAGTTGTTGCCCTTACAATATACATGTTATTGGTTCACTTCTTACTTTATTTTGGGCTTATACCTCTCCAGTCCTTTACATGGTGCTTGGTTTGCTAATAGCTGCCATTTTGAGTGATGTGTTGGCTTTGAGACCAATTCTTACATCCTTTTTGGGGCCTATCACCCTCTTTCTAAAATTAAGCCTGTCTGTCTGTTTGCAGCCATATTTCCATATGTACTTTCCAATCACCAGGATCAAGCACTTATGACAGGACTGCACAAAATGCCAGTGATTGCAATGGGGTGGCTGCCAATTTGATGCCAAGGAATGAGCTGAGCATAACATTCCACATGGGCATTGTGCACCTGGAAAATGCTGGCTGTGCTGATTCTGCAAAGCTTACTTGAAAGATTGGTATGACCAGGCTGGAGAGGAAATGTCTAGAAATGTGGGTACCAATTTGATGCTGAGGAATATACTGCGCATATAGGGCCTGTGCACCTGAAGAATGTGGCCACCAATTAGTTCCTGTTCAAAAACTCAAGTCTATGCCATCCCATGTGCTATCATTTATTTTATTTTATTTAAATCATCAATTTGCCCCTTGCTGCAAGTGGCATGTTGGGCATACTTCTACACACAGGGCACTATGTAGCTGTAATGGTTGGGAGATAATCAGTGTCTATTGGGTCCTCGAAAACATGTCCAGCTACTGACATCGGCTAAGTTGGATGGCTGTGAATAAGTGAATCATGTGGGGCCCTGTAGGGGGTAAGGTAAGTGGGCAAGTGCATTAATGCTGCCATGACTTCCAACTCCAAGTCATAAAGTCAACTTGGAAGCCAGTTCCCAAGCCAAGTCAAGTCAAGTCGTTATGCTCAACTTTGGAGTGACTTAAATGACTTCAAGTCAGGTTTACTGCCACCCTTCCTGGGAATGCCAAAAATTGATTTACTTTCGCCTTTGGTGTGTAATCATTGTGTGATTGTACTTGTGACATGTATGACATGTGTGTGACATGTGTGACAGATGTTTCCTGTCACAAAAAAAAAAAATGCTTGAAATAAGCTCTCAGAACCTTTTCCAGCATTTCAAAAAAAACCTGACTTGAGTGACTCAAGTTGTCGAGTTGAGTTGAGTCAAATCAACTTTCCGACTTTGGCCAACTTGCCAAGTCGCAACTCAACTTGATGAGTTGTGGCAACATTAGAGGGCATAGGGTAATTGGGGTGTAGGCCCCCCAAAGGTGGGCGCTGGTATGTAGGATATGGAGGGGAGGGGATATGTAAGTAGAGGGGGCTGGAGCAGATGAGCAGTTGGGCATGTGCTGGTGTACTAGTTGATTTGTGCAGAGTGGGGTGGGGGAGGGGAGCAGGAGGTCAACAATGGAGTGTTGAAGGCTAGTCAGGAGAGGGAGGGATAGGTTGGTATGGAGGTCAGCTTGGAGCGCCACCTGTAAGGGCAACCTTAAGCTCGGTGCAGGGTGCGGAAACTGGCAGGGGAATCCGAAGTATAAATATGGGTACTAGAATACAGGAGCGGAAAAACTACGCACCTAGCAGGGGAATCTGAAGAGAAGAAAGGATGGGGATTCCCACACTAGGCGAAACCTTATATACTAATTGGTAGCTACCCAGTAGCACATGTCCGGAGGTATCTACAGTGATCCCAGGCTTGATCACATAGCACATGCCAGCGAGAGCGGATAGATGTCCCAGACGGTTGGATGGGTGCAGGAGCATCCAGAGTGGTGGATTACGGTAGGCGAGACGGTCGCGCTTCGATTTCGGTTTTCGGTATCCGGATCTTCGGTTGCGGTTCCCGATTCGGATATATGTTACCTCATACCGCGATCACATGAGCATGGGCTCCCACGTCGCTTCCTTTCCTCAAATAAAATAAAACATACCTCTCCAAGTGAGCATATTCTAAGCAATGGGACTAGAAATATAAGTGCAACATGAGTTGGAAGTAATAGGTAGATGCTGCTCTATCTAATAAACAACTATCCTATGGCTCCTCTTCCTCTCCATCAGGTGTTCCATGACCTCCCTCCGAACCAGATCTGTCGGTAACGTCTGGCCCCAGCACATCCTCTGGGAGCTGTAGAGGGTAGGACTGATCAAACCGGAGCTCAATGCAGAGCCGATTGCACTCATGGGTATTGATGAATGTTTCAATTCCGTCAGTTCCAAAATCTCCAAGCCCAGAGCCTCTGAAAAGCAATTTAGTCCCATGTATTAATCATGAAAAAATGATTCCCACATACCCCGCCATTGTGTGAGTCATTGGGTCGAATAGAACAAGGCCGTCGTTTCCTCGGACAGGGGTTGGGGTGCCTTGAAGGTCTGCAAAGACAAGTTCCCCACCACTGTACCCAAATATATAGTGAGCAAAAGCGTGAACTGTCTCGCTCTGTATATCCTCAGATCCGCGAGCCTTGTGATCCAAGGTGGAGGTGAATGAAATCACAACCGATGCACGCTTGCTTTCCACAAGCCAAGTCATTCCTCCAGCTTCCCCATCAAATACTTCGAGGCCCGAAGCTGCACTTGGACACCTAGTGACACCAACAGGAATCTCGGCGAGAAGATAGGCTTGCACAAATTTGATGTCTACCATGGGAGCCAATTTGTTAGTCATCGTAACAACGAGAAGAATTGTATAGCGCACGCTGAAACACTGACACACCCTTCTCTCGGCACAGCAAATAGAAGTCCATGAGAAGTTTCTCACCCAGCACAAGCCGAGTCGCCTCAGCCTCAAGCATGAGGCGGTTGTCAATCAGGGAGATATGATTATGAATGGAGTCTGGGTCATCGTCCGAGATTCGATAGAGGCGTTTAGCAACGACCCGTTCTTCCCCGCCCTCTGAATCAAACAGGACCAGCTTCGGAATTTGAGTCAGTTCAATGTTAAACATATGATTGGACAAACAAACATCAAATGCAAGCTTCATTGCACCCTTTGCAAAATGGTTGTCCCAAATCATTCCATCAATTTCACCACGGACTTTGATAATTTCAGGCTCAAAGTTCGCAGGATCAACTGAGATGGTGAATTTTTGAAGGGTGACCGGTGATTGTGTCTTTGCAATGAGGGGTGCTGCTCCTCGACCACGCAAACTGAATCTAGACCCTAGAGCAGAGATTCCTGAAGTTTAGGAGACAAAAATAATCACAGTCATTCAAGAGTTTAAGTTGAAGTTGTGAATGGCCCTGACCTTTGGGAAGACCTGGGCGGCCTCGCTTTGCAAGACTTGATACAGATGCTGATGACTCAGAGACTGTGCGCTTGCGGGAGTTTGATCCAGGTTGACTGCTCTGAGTATCAAGCTCTTCAGCTTGTCTAGTCAGACGGTCTCGATACTACGGTGTATTGAGAATGGAATATTTGCAAGTGCATTGATTAATGCTTACCATGTCCATATTGACATGAAATTCAAGACACAATATCTTCGACTTTGGACCAGTTGCAACCCTCTTGAATTGCTGGGGGATGTTGTCAATGTATGCAGCAACCTTGTCCTGTGTCGACGAATGCATTTTGTAAAGGTTGGCAAGTGTGCCAGTCGCAGAATTTGGCTCAGGAAGACGATTCCCCAACCATCGAAAGGAAACCTCGGATCTATGTCTCAAATTAATCATTGTGAATTTTGTGCAAAAAGGAAGACAATTCACAGAAGGATTTCTTTGGATCCAAGTCGGTTACTCATGAATTGAGGATTCACAACCTCCAGGGTGTCCTTCAAGATATCTAAAATTCGCCTATGCATAAGTTCACACTGTCACTGCAGGCATAAAATTCACACATACCGGGCATCGCTTGGGACACACCATATCCCTTGATAATGTTCCCAAATCTTTCCTTCCACTCCTTTGGCAGTGCTCAAGCGAGTCTATCCATAAAGTCAGATTCCCACAGTAAAGACCACATTAATTTGTGGAATCACATTGATGGCAAGTCGTATCTGCTCCTCACCGGGGCCACCGCTCCCACGCTCATGATGCAGAAGTGCAGCGGTGTGCAAGTTGGTGCCTGCATTCTGGTTACTGAGCTTGAAACGCTGAAGGGTCTTTGTTGCACGCTCCCTGTAGGTTTCCGGTACAGAGTTGTTGATACTACCTGATGTGAAAGTTCAATACAAAAGCTGAGAATAAAGGGTGGATGTATAGCTCACCTTGTGGGCCCGATCCATATTCTTTGAGCTGATGAGCACAGGTGTCACTGCCGCAGGTGTAGCTTTGCCCAATCTTGTGCATGTTGTTGCGTCTGGTCAGCCCACACACCACACATTGAGGTTGTTCCTAACTCCAGTTAGCATTACTGAGGTTGTTTGAGCTAATAATTTACCTCAATGTCCTCATAATCTGCTGTTCCACATTTATGATCCTTGAGCTTGAGGCATTTTTGACAAAGGCCATCAGTGGTGCGGAGAGGGAAGCTGTTTCCGCACTCAGGACACTCAAGAGAGGGATTTTCTGCCATGAGAGTTGGATGCCATCTTAGTCTCAGCTGGCACACTAAATACTGTCTATGACTCAGAATTCAATGACAAACTGTTCATGAAATTTCTGACAACTGTTCTCCATTGGGCTCTGGATTATTAATGACACCTATAATTATGAGTAACACCTACAATTTGCACGCAAATCTTGCATAATGTCAGCGGCCTTGGCAGCACAATTAATAATGACACTTACAATTATGAGTAACACCTACAATTTGTATGCAAATCTTGCATATTGTCAGCGGCCTTGGCAGTATTAGCTGATAAATAATATCTATCAGCCATCTTGGCAATTATAATTGCTTGATAATACTGAGGTGCGCACCTGTCCCAGAGTTAGTTTAAAAGCATCCATGGAGTGGAGCAAACCAATTGAGTTGTTCTTCACTCCAATGCCAAATCCTAGTGGCATAAATCAGTATGGCGAAAAGAAAGGCAAGTCTTTTGTGACTCTCAATTCAACCTAACCCTCATATCCAACATCTTAGTGCCTTCTGATCATTTGCTTCGAGCTGCTTTACTCAAATACCGAATGCAAAACCAACGTCGTGAGGACCAGCTTGTATCACTCAAAAAAGAATTTGGCTATGAAATCGGGTAAAGAAAAGCATCATATTTTTTTATCCCTCCATACTCATTGTGCAGGTTAACAAGTTGGAAGCAGCTAGTGAAACGGCTGAAGATTCCCACGGTTCGGACCCAGAACTGCTCCTTGCCACTGTGGAAAAAGCTGTTGTTGATGAAGTTGGGAAAGATCCAACACAGTCAAGAGGACCTGACTTCATCCAAGACCAATTGCGGCTCAAAATGATCTTGCCCCCTCGGTGAGACACTTCTTTCCTCAGGATGTCAATCAATCCTCAATCTTTTTAATTTGCAACACCCCAGGGACCTCATCCGGAAAATTATGCTTGATAAATTTCCAGATGGGTTCGATAACCGGTTCCCTGGGAAGAAGGGAAAGCGGGTCACTCGTGTGCCCCTTCATGCCCTTGGTCCATACTATGAAGTGAGCAGCGATGGCCATGAGAAAATAGCGCCATCTGCACTGCGTATGGGTGGGGTGGGGTTCTCAATATATGGCTTCAAGGACAAGTTGCGGACTATCTTCTCTTTCTCAAAATTTACCCAGATGTCCGTTCCCGAGGCGCTGGTGGGCATATCTTCCTCGACTTTGTACAAGAGACAGGGTGTAGGGCCCCTTCACTTGAGTTGTGTATCTCAATGACCTTTTTGCTAGATATTCCTATCCAATTGACCACCGATAAAGGATCAGAAGTTGGATGGCTCTATGCATTCATGTCTACACTGCGGTATGTTTTTCTTTTGTATTTAACTATTCACAGTTTCACCACATTACAGTGAGATTTATGCGGCCGATATTGACAAAGACCTATACCCATTCCATGTCCTCATCAAAAGCATCCACAATACAGTGATTGAAGGGTTTTGGCGCCAGCTCAAGGAGAAGCTTGGGCTGAACCTGAAGGACTTCCTACTCCGAGGGAAGATTGAACACCTATTCAATGCCCATGACCCGTGGCATGAGTAAGATAATTAAATCTCAATGAGCTAAATGCCTTTAATCCTAACGGAGTTTTCAGACCGCTATTTTATTGGATTTTTGCACCACTCATACAGGCAGAGTTGGACAACTTCAAGCTGTGGTGGAACCATCATCGAGTTCGTCACCAGCATGAAAAAATATTACCATCCGGACATGTCCCTGCCCATGCACTGGAGTTCCCTGAGCTGTTTGGGGCACTGGATTGTCGCATCGCAATTCCACAGGAAGCAATTGACAATCTACGAGAGCAACTGACAGAGGAAGAAGGCCCACAGGAGGACTATCAAACATGGCCTGGCCTCACTCCCGAGTTCAATGTTTATGCTGCAGATGTATATAGCCACATTGGGGGGCCCAAACTCACCCTAGCCAGTGGATGGGATGTATTTGTGGAGATGGCACGCATGATAGCTTTAGATTCCGAATAGCCATGGACATTTATAATACCATTGAGGAACAGAGTATATTTTGAGACAGGAAGGCGTGACGTGAGGACAGAAGCTGCCCTCATGTGATCGTGCCGTGAGATAACATGTCCAAAACGGGAACCGCGACCGAAGATCCGGATACCGAAAACCGAAATCGAAGCGCGACCGTCTCGCCTACCGTAGGTGGATGGAAAAACCGTCCAGAAAATCAGATAGAAAGGTGTCTAGAGCGGATTCCGGCTGGAAGAACAAAAGTGGCTGGAGAAATAGCCAGAAAAGCGGCCGGAGCAGGGGTTCCCCTGACACTGCCCAGTCCTCGAGGAAACCAGGCAGGCTGACCACGTTTGTCAGTAACGGCCTCTGGGTCGGCTAAACAGCGAGTAACCCAGCGAGAACCCCAACCAGGATAAACCCGATAGACACTAGTAGCTTGTGTGTTCCCCAAGCAGTAGGACCAGTCGTACGACATCCTCCCTAGGAGGTCGTATGTTGTAGGTTGGGATGCAAGGCAGAACCCGGAACGAGCCAGAGAGGGTGTGGTATCCACTCAGGTATACAACCCGGGGCATGGATACAACCCGTAGTACAATGTGGAGGAAGCAGGGGCAGGGTGGAGACAATGCCTATGTTAAGCCAAGGTAGAAGCCTGAGATTAGACGAGGTAGAATCTACTGTACATGGAGATTCTACCGTGCTTATATAGGCTTCTAATAAATTAAAGTGATCGCGGTCAATCGCGATCAGTTCCTGTACTGCAGCATTAAGGAGCGTTAATGCTGATACTGCTAGACTCCTTTGTATTGGTTTTCGTAGCGTCGGAGGACTTAGGAGACCCGACGTTCGGGTTTCCTAGTCCTGAGTGTCATCATATCCAGTGGTTCAAACCCCGATCGGTTTGCAACCACTCATGTACTTTGTGTACGCTTCTGTGTCAGCCGTTGGTGCGTCTGGGGACTAGGATCCGTCCGTACGGGTTCCTCGTCCCTAACGTCTTCTGTATCCTGTGGCGCAGACTCCCGAGTCTGCGTCTTTTAGAATCCGAGGCCGGGTTTCAACCGTGAGAAGGTCATGTGGCGGCATCATGAGAGTCCTGTGCCACTAAGATGTGTCTGTATCCGTACGGACGCGTCGCGCGAAAAAGTAGAACCCGGGCGATTCATGACAACGTTGTTGAACAGTGAAACACCATAACAAGAGCGCGCGGCATCTAGTGCTATTTTGCGATTTCCTAGAACCAGTATTTATACAACAGGAAAGTGCTAGCACTTCTGATGTGTTATTACTAGCACTCAGGACTCTGGCTAGGTGACATAAAGGAGAACTGGAGTGAGCCTAAGCTGCCGGTTGTGGCATCAGATACAACTAGTGTGACGCGCTAGTACAGTCTGGAGGCATAAACCGCGGGGAAATAACTATAAGCCTAAACAGTCAAGGTGCTAGCACCTAGGAAGCGAGACACAGGAGAGTGGAACTGCAAGTACGCTAGCAGGAGGTGTGAGCGGTCTGGAATCTGAAGGGTAGTAAAACTATGTGCTAGCAGCCTTCTAGCAAGGGTGTTAGTATGTGGTACCCAGCTAGCGATCGACCCGAGACCTGAAACACAGATGCGAGCACATGACTGTCGTGACGCGGTTACGAGTCACAGACAGAAACAAGTAGACAGTAGAGGAATAGCTAGCAGGCTATTGGTGCGGATGTGTGGGTCACCACAAATGCAGTAACAGATAAACGGACTGCTAGCCGGTGCTCTGACCTGTGCTAGATGACTCCAGGCGGCGGATTCAACTCCGTTTCATCAGGATAGGGGTTCTGGCAGCTGATGGCAGGGCTGAGGAATCACCCACGATACCCATAAATGGATGCTAGCGGATCAGTGTGGCTGTTCTGCTTGGCATAGACCCATCATAAAACCAAACGGCAGTCGTTTCATTGGCTGCTGTATCAATCACATCATTTTCAACTCATTTATATTATTCATTCTGTATATCACATGTATCATGGACCTCAGTAGTATAAAAGAGAGCACAGAGCAGGCTAGGACCTCAGATTATTACACCCCAACTTTGTACGAAGTTGGTGCAGGTGGTCTCAGGTTGCTAGTGGAGATTGTAACACACTTCACAAGTAGTAGCTTTATTGGAATTGATACTGTTGACTCTGGACACGTCGAGATCTTAAGTTGAGATTCTAGTTGTTGACTCGAGGAATCTTCACATATAAAACCAAGGGTGTTCTCTTTGAGAACCAGCCAGCAGTTTGCGCTAGCGGCTTTGCCTTCACCCCGATGTTGACGGAAGTGCTGTCGTAGTGTGTTGGATCGCCTGCTAGGTGATTGTGTGTTGCTTCGAGCCTACTAAGAAGAAGACAGACTAGGTGCCCCCACCTTTAGACCGACTGTAACTTGTCAGTTACTTCGCCTTCACCCCAATATTGACGGAAGCGCTGTCGTAGTGTGTTGGGTCGCTAGCTGGACGCTTATAGCGTCTATTGCCAATAAGAAGTGGAAATGTTCCTGTTCTTGGTTAAGGAATAGGTCGATGATTGAGGACTGCCTTGCCGTTTGAGGATTGAAGTCCCTTGTTGTTAGCCTCAATAGTCTTTGGGTATCCCTTAGCGAGGATTTCACAAACCTACATACTCTGCCCTGGTGCTCTTGACCTAGCGGTCCAGCCACCTTGTATTCAAACCATAAACCCCTGCCCATCTCAGGTGCTAGCGGTATTGTTGTTGGCAGCTGCGTAGTGCTAGTGTGTTGATTGAAGTACTTTGTTGAAGTCTAGCAGTTGAATTGTGTTTGTTCCAAACCCGCTGGTTGCATACTACAACCCAGACCCGAACTCACAAAGAGAAGCACTTACATCTTTGGAGGAATAGATTGTTGTAGTGGTGGTTTTGTGGTGGTTTTGTGCAATCCTGAATCTAAGCTATTTCTAGTCGTATATCAAGTGCACCATTTCAAACGGGTCAGCAGAGCACGAGTGGGTTGTGAGCATGCAGAAGTTCAGCGAGGCAAAGAACTTGCAGCATGGTAGGCAGTCGGCTGGGGGTCAAGCATGGCAGGAGGGAGCTGTGAACAGAGCAGAAGTGGCCAGTGCAACTCAAGTAGTGGAAGAGGTGTGGTAGAAGTTTAGGGTTGCCTAGCAGCGTATGGAGGATGTGGGCATTGGGTCCAGCGGCACTGTGGAGTGCCTGGTGGGTGCGGAGGTGCTTGGGGCAGTGCAGGAGATAGTGGGCCACTGACTTGTCCGCTTGGTGGCAACAGGCCCAGATGGGGGAGTCAGCCCTGCATATGCAGTGGAGATGCTTAGCAAGTGGGATGTGGCCGGTGCAGAGCTGCAGGAGAAGTACTGTACTGCGTAGCTCTGCAGGAGGGTGTCAGCGAGGTCAAGGTATGAGCCCTTGAGCAGGCGGTCATCGTGCTGGGCAGTGCAATGCATCTAGCCCTTATATACTATCATAAGGACTAGATGCATGGCAGTATTTGTCCTGTACACTTTCACATTGTTCTTAAGCAGTAGATTGTGTTCATTATTGGTTCTGCTTCCTCCTTCAGTGTCACATCTCTGCCCTTACTCAATGTCCTCTATGCAGGTGGAAGATGGCTCCATTCAGTGCAATTGGGGTTCTGTGCCAATCACCCACATCCTAATATTTGGGATCTGAGATTTGATGTTGAGAATGAGCATCAGCATCAACACATGCTGCAACAGCTCCATCACCCAAGCAAAGATGAAGGCATGCAGGGTTTTTGATGTAAGAAGAAACACAGTGCAAGAAGGCTTGGGGTTTGCTGCATGACAATCAGCAACAATCCATGTATAATTGTGACACTGCACCTCTAAGAGACACCCGAAAGAATCTGGTGTAGAAGATTTACTAGGCAGCAGGGGACCCGGGTAGCAAGAACAATATGCAAGAGGAAAATTTGGCCTGGTAGGTACACAGATGGTGGTGGTACAAAGGCAAACAGATAAGGATCCGACGACGCATGTTGATAAGCTGTGAACGGACCATCGGTAAAATAGCAAGGAATTTGCCAATTTCTACCTTAATTATGTAGCACGCTGCCCCAAAGGATTAGCATAAGTCTTATATGGCTAATCAGGGCTTGATCCTGCATGAGGACCTTAATCAAGTCTGCCTGGGGTGCATCAACTGGAAAGTTCATACTGGTTGCCACCCATGATTAAGGGTTTAATAGCTAAGATTAAGCATCACTGCTTAATTGAGGCATCACAGGGCCCACAAACATGGGTGATATTAATCATCCTCTCTGATGATCTGGGGCACCACTGTGGGGTCTGATTAAGGTGTTTGAGTATTTTGTTGTGCTTGATTTACACACAGGACCTTGCGCAATGGATCAGGTGACTCAGGTTAGCAGTAGCTGGTTACCCCGGCTGCAGTTGGACTTCGCTTATCAACTATCCAATCATTGTTGCCATCCTGATTTGGTGACTTGAACCAGGCCAGGACAGTAACTCACATATCTCTGCAACCACTTGGCAGTTTGGGCTGATTAAGGTACTGGCTCAGAGCCAGCACCTTCCTCTGCCTAATACTGAAGATCCTGAATGGGGACACGAGGATGGAAGATAAGACTGTCAACACAATTGAACAGGAAACAGTCACACCAGACACACTCAAGCATTAAGGGGTCGATACATGAGGATCCTATATATTTACCTACACGTGATTAACTACGGACACCTTACTCATATACCAGCAAGTAGAATAATCATTGTATTGTAAGCATAATTGTACAGTATATAAGGAGGAGGTTTTGGCATGGATAGGCACTGAACTCTCTGTCCCTAAGAGCTGTAGCCTTTACTGGATACTGCTTGATAAATGATGGTGACTCAGGACTTGTCACCCAGGACTGACTTCATTAAGAAGTTTTTTTTGTCTGCACAAGTAACTCAATATCATTTGTTGGCTCGGGATTTTGGGATTGGAAACGGTTAAGAAGCTAGAGAGAGCTTATTAGGATTGAGAACATGGCAATGCACTACAGTAGCCTTGGAAGGCTTATTATTTGGGATTTGAGAACACGGCACGTTGTTAGGATTGGGATTGTTGGCTCAAGCTTGTAAAGCTTTAAAACTCGATTGTTGGCTTAGGCACTCATTAGGCATTGTTCAAAGAGGTCTAATACTCTAAATCAAACCTTGCACTTCGGACTTGACCTTTAAACAGTGTGTTCCTCGCAACCTTTGTTGGATTTTCTGTGCTCCTTGAACCTTCTTAAAGTGTTCAAAAGACCTGTACTTGATGGCACAGTCTAAACCATTCAAGGGGAAAGTAGCTAGGATTCGGTTAGTAGTTGTGTTTTGCTTTAATCAAGCAACTCACATTCTGCTCATTGGGTCTTGATTAAACTAGTACTGCTGTTGTAGACACTGAGCAAGCATTTCAGTGTACACTACATAACATATGCACAGCCCTGTGGTTGATCTGTGAGCTTGCCAAGCTTGCTCACATCACACCAGTTCTCCACACAGGCTTTCAAGATGCTAACTTGCATGAATTGATCGTACAAGTTGATTTTGGCCGAGGATTGATGCCATCTGATGGCATAAGTTAGTTTGGTCGTGTTAACTTGATCTAACTTGGCCCACAAGTTCGCTTAAGTTAGCTTTGGCTACCTTCAATTAACTTAACATCTGCAGTTCAACTTGATGAAATAGAGTGTTTTGAAGAGAGCTGGGTTGTTTAACTTGGAGAAACAGACAAACTGGTGATAACTGATGGCATCTAAGTTAATTTGTTTGTGTTACTTTGATCTAACTTGTTGGGCAGATTGGTTGCTTGCAGTCGACTTGTGCTACCTTTAGTTCACTTCTTAACTTATAGGTCAAGACAACAGTGGAATGGGTAGCATGTTTTGAAGGTCATTTAAGTTGAGGTGAGACTGACATGAAAAGTATGTAACCTTTTTCCAAACATTCCGCGGTCCATCTCCTATCTACTGCGTAATTTCATTCAATTCGGTGGTCACGCATCACGCACCCTCTATGCCGCAATGAATTTTGGTCTCGGTCATGGGTCACGGCACCCAGTGCTGTATGTGAAATGCGTGACATCAGGGCCAAATCTCCCTTGGAGGTGCAAAAAAAGGCAGAATTTTCGAAAATTTTTGGCTTGAATGCCAAATTTTTGGAGGTGTCACACCAAGCTTTGTTGATTGCCGAAGTGCCAAACCAGTATTTTGGGTCACAGGTCACAACCCATGCCAAATTGAATGAAATTGCACAGTATTTTCTGACCACACTTGGCCTGTAGATGGAACATACATGAGGAAGAGAGCATATACCCAGTATATCAAACATACTGATTGAGTCAGGTTGACCCTGTGAGCAGTTGGGTGCCGGTTGTTAGTAGTTACTCTATGGTGAGGCATGTGGTCCTCTTACAGATGTATATTTCTTGCTAATATAGAAGTAGAGGAAGATAGAATAAATTTAAAAGGGTCTTTCAGAAGACTTGAAGGCAATACAAGTTGGCAACCTGCCAAGTTAGTACAAGTTAGATTTGCAGCCAATGGGAAAACTTAAGCTAACTTGCGGCATACCTGCCGAAAGGGGCAAGTTCCGCACAAGTTTACTTTTCACGGACTCCAAATAGGAGTACTATTTTTGCCCATAGTATCCGCCCTTCACCAAGATCCACAGGAACACTGCTAAAAGTGGCGAGAGGGACGAGATCCCGGTAGATGTAGACACAAAGCACAAGAAACAAGAGGCAATTTGTGTGTCTTGTTAGTTGATGACGTGTATTCTTCGGACTGACGGAGAGCAATGCCAGAACCAAAGCGTACAATTGACCAATATTAAAAATGGAGATGAATAAGGTGGGGAGAGACTCACATAAGGTGCACTGTGAAGGATTCCTCGGTCCATTCTGTGACGGAGCTCGTCTCCATGTTCATAATTGTCTGTGGACGAAAGGATGGAAAGAACGAGCACTGCGAGACAGCCCAGCAGACGGGCCAGCCTGAGCCATCTAATTCTTCCTTGGTCAATCCCCTCAGGAACTTTTTCTGTTGGCTCGTCGAGAATCCCGACCCGCGCGAGGAAGTCATTGCCGGACTGGAAAGTGAGCAAGAAGCAAAGAAGTAAAATAAACGCCGAGATCGCTGTCGCACAACAGGAATGAAAAGTAGTCGTTGTCCACTGTTCATGTCGGCTAAGCAGACCAAGACCATAACGGACTGGGGAACGGAGGTGAAATCCATGCAGGAGCGGCATGCGCGCGGTTCAAAGGAAGGTGATACTTGTTGGAGTTCGTTGTTCGGGTCCGTGGTTCAGGTTGTTGTTCGGGTTACAAGCGAGCAGGGCGGGTCATGGAGCGCGTCGGAATGAGGTAGAAGGGCGGAATGGCCCGAGTAATGTATAAAACAGGTAGTGTGAGACGGTTACAAGCCTCACGACGTCATAACAAACAGACGTGATCCCTGGATTTTTGGCGCACCTGGTTCTCTCGGAAATTTTGCGCTAACAATACTTATATCTGTCACGGGAGCATCTGCACAACCCGCGACCCGCGAAATCTGCCGTTAAACGTCATGATTTCGGTGAAGATCACCGTGATGGTAGTCTCTTGAAAGACGCTTTATTGTAGCTGGCTCGTACCTCGCTCAATAAACTGTGATAGTCGACTGCCAGATGTTCAGCCTCTGCCGCAATCCAATGAAATTGAATTGATAAAAGCCGACCATCGACGAAAAACCGACAAGGCGCGCCTGGAACTTCGATAATATGTCTTCCTCATTTGACATTTATTCCTCATAGAACAATCAAGAGAAACTGTGGACCCATCAGAAGGCGACCGCGGAAGCTGAGGGGCAAGTCAATACTTTGTGACACACCCACCCTGCTTTCCCTGCCCCAAATTCACAACTTGAGGCAAGTTGGTGCTGCGCGTAAGTAAGTATCACAAAAAATGCGATCCAGGCTCAAATTGCTCAACATCAGCAAGTTGGCAAGTCCTTTATGAACTGAGATTGCGGGTGGAGTTGGGGGGGGGCACAATCTTCCCAACCCAAGCGTCCCTGTAGAGTGTAGATTAGATTGGTAACCATCGTAGCTCCGGTACCTTATAACTCAAAGGGCTGGTGTTGGGAAGAGCAATAATCGGTTAGTTCCACTCCAAAAATATTGCACTGAGGAAACTGACCTCATTAGGCGATGCAAATAATCGTTGAAAAAACGCCGTAGGGGACTATGGGCACGAGAAGATGGCAGGCCACTAGTGGTGAGGGTTTCCTCCACTGAGCTCTTGCACACGCAAGCGACGATTTACGAGCAGGTGCCCCATCGTTCGGCTTCAAATTTGAATGAACGCGTGGTATTGAAGTTCAAGTTTACACGGCAGTACGCAACTGTACTGTCAACTAGTTGGGCACATACTCAGATTTCGGGTGGCTCCCCAGTCCACTCTGGGCATCAGGTTAGGCACCACAACACCCAAACGAGTACCAAAAACAAGCGCACCTTTGCATAAACGCTCTCGATGGCCTCCATATTCTTGATCGAGTCCTCATTCGTAACCCACGCATGCGGTGTGCGGCCCTTGACCTTGTTGACGAACACCTCGAGCTGGTAGCGGTACGTCGTCCACCACGGCTCCCCGAGGTCCAGGAACGTGTACGCCTTCTCCACTCTGCTTTTCTTGTTTGCCGTCGTCGTCACGGTTATCGAGTGGTACAGCGTCGGTGTGCTGTAGTTCATGACCTTCAGGCGGGTGTTAGATCAGATGAAACACAAACACAATTTAGACAGAGTTGGCAATGTAATATGTAGCCACCTTTATCTCGCCCTTTTCGCACTGGATGACCGCGTTCATGATTGGGAGGGTCGGGATGAGCTTGAGCTTCGGGGCACGGAGAGGTCGCAGAGGATGGTGGAGGTGATTGATCCCGGGAGCGAGAAGGTTGCAACGGTCTTGCGGTCGATTTGGGGCGATACGAGCTTGTGCTCCGCAGGACAGGACAGCCGTCGGGTCAGCGCCGGCGAAGTAGCGCATAGCATTGATGGTGTAGCCTAGAATGATATTAGTATTGACGCGTTTGGACGCCGGGTCGAGTCCTGTACATACAGCCCGTGTCCATTAACGCCCTGCCGCCGAGGCTGTAGTTGAACCGAATGTCATCGGCCTTCATTATTCCACGAGGTACCGATAGAGACGCTGATGTGCTTTTCACAGCGCCCAATTCTCCACTCTCGACGATGGCTTTGACACGGTGTGCGAGGGGATGAAACCTGAAGAGATAAATCTGTGATCGCTGCAAACAACGTTCGAGACTACCTGTAGTGAAAAGCTTCGAGGAGGACGAGGCCCTTGGTTTCCGCCAATTCGAACATCTTGCGGGTTTCTTCAACTGTGTTTGCGGCCGGTTTTTCAAGCAGAACGTGTTTCCCAGCGGCAAGAGCTTTCATAGTCCACTCAAAATGGAGACCATTCGGAAGCTAGATATCTGAAGTTAGATCGACAGCAGGATAAAGTGGTCCCAAGACCGATGACCGACCAGATTATAGATGGCGTCAATTTCGGGATCGTCGAGCAATTCCGTCCAGGTCAACAAAGTGAACAGCCCGAGACTGCGCAGTACGCACCTTGATAGCTATTGGAACCACCGAAAACCTTTTCGATTCCATGTGTTTTCGCGAACGCAGCTGCCCGTTCCTTGCTGCGCGCCGCCACTGCGTAAACGACAGCCTCCGGGTGAGACTTCACGGGAGCAATGAAGGCTATTGAGGCGATTGCCGCTGCACCGAGGACACCGAATTTGAGCGGCTTGCTGTCAGGAAGAGGTTCGCTTCAGGCGGATTCAAAGACTAGGGAGCAGGGTTGAAGTTAGGTCGCCATATTCGTGGCTCGGAGTCTCACTGTGCGGACGCGGCTGATGAGGCCGAACATTGAGGACATCTGAATAAGATGAGCGACAGAAGTGCAGAGGACAAGTGGCAGGGCTCTCACCGCAAACTTGAAGATGGTGGTTTGCAATAGAGAAGAGAAGCACACCGCTGATGCCCGGATGATGAGGGCGCTTATCTTATCTTTCCGTGTTTGCCATGATGCTTTAGTTGAAGGCTTGAGTCGAACACTAGCGCCAAGACGTTAGACCAGGTACACTCCGCTCCTTGGCTTTTGGTTATTTAATTCCATTCCGATACATTCTTTCTTCCTTGCGTCTCTTATCTGTTTGTCATTACTATTTACCTTACATTACTTCATTTCCTCTATTTCCGACTCGTCGTGCATCACATATAGCTTTCCAAAAAAAAATTCATGGCGCCTTCCTATGACTGTATGTACTGGTCCGGCAATGTTTATCATGTTGGGTCTCAAATTGGAATGTATGAAACTCCCTAATGTCATTCTGTGTATGTTTCCTCCTCCCATTTCGGGACTGGTATCCACATCACACCACGCTCACGATGACTGACCTTGTCCGGCACCTCGTTGATTAGCCCTCCTGCCCGCTGCCGCCGCCCGTGGTATGCTCCGCTGATGATCACCTTACGCTACTCCCCCGACCGCTGTTGTATGCGACAAACACCGCCTGCGATTCCAGTCATCCAGTCAATTGCCCCGGGCGCACGTAACCCTCTGCTTTCGCCGCAGTCCGCGAGCAGGGAGTGCGGAGGCGGATACGCGGATGCACGTCGGCGCGGCGTCACGGCAGGGACGAGAGCGCGGCGGAGAGCCAAAGTGGGCGGCACGGCACGGCACAGCGAGGAGAGGGGAGGCGGATGGGAAGGAAGGACGGAGGAAGAGAGAAAGAACAACGGCCGTGCTATATCTTATGCATGCCTCAGACTGCGCATCATCCGCTGCGGTCGCCAGAGTCGCCTCGGCCTCATTGACCAAAAAAACGAAGAGGGCGTGTCGCAGTGTGTCTGAACAAACCGATCAGCGTCGACGTCGAGGAGGGGAAGCGATGGAAGTGGAGGAGGTGATGGGAGGAAGTAGGGGAGGAGGGCTGAAGGTGGAAGGGGAGGAATGGAATGAAAGGGGAAAAGCCGACAAGGAAGGGCGTACGTACCAAAGGGTCTACCTCCCATTCCTCTGCCCCTTCTCCATCCCCTATGTCGCCGTCGCATCCGGCAGCCCGCCCTATACCGTTGATTGTAACCTTCCGGTCCCCGCCCCCGTCCCACACTGCTTCCAGCTCAGATTGGTCATCCACGGAGAGAGACATCCAGGGGCGGGAGAATTGGAGCTTGAGTACGTCGTGCAAGACCGGCAAGAGGAAGTCGGGCCTCGAGCGTCTACCGCCCGCCGCTCGATGACAAGAAACCACCAGGAGGATGTCCTGCAGGATACAGGACTTGCGAGGAGGAGGCAGTCAGCGCGCGAAAAGAGTGATACGAAGGAATGGAGATGTAGGGGGGAGTGAAGGACGGAAAACAGACGTACTCACGCGTAAAGGAGCGTACGCTATCACGTCGCTGGACCGCGGGACGCTCCTGGCGGTCTACGGTCGATGGCACCGCGTCGAGTCGCGCCTCGTGACCGGGGTGATAAAGTTTGGAAGGAGGTGAAGGCAGTTGAGCCCGAGCGGTTGGTCGAGATGTGTTCAGCTGGCGGTGTAGTGGAGTCGGAATTCCCTAGCAGAGTCGCAGCGGAAAGAACACAAAGGAGCAAGAAGGGAAGAAGTATGTCAGCACGGACAGTAAGAAGTCGGGAGCGAAAAGCGCTCTCACCCCGCTTCATTCTCAGTAGCGCGCGTGCGTGCATCGTGGAGGCCGACTCTGCTTCTATGTATCGCGATCTTCATGCGTCCTCCTCGAAGACGGTCGCACACCATCTATTGCACCGCGGAGTTCATGTGTGTGGAGAGGCGGGCAGAGGTGAGAGGAGATGCGGCCTACGAAAGAAAGGAAATCAATGAATAAAGGAAGGAAAGGAACGAAGGAACTCACGGGCGGCTTCTGCAATGCCAAAGGCCTGGTGACAAGCGTCCCCAGACCAATCCATCCGTCTATCGAGCCCCGTCCTGGCCAGCGGTTTGTGGATAGAGGCGCGCTCAGGCGCATCGCGAGCTGGATGGGATGGGCCTATCGATGAATGGCGGCCTCCGCGTGCGCGCGAGCAGCTCGAGCGCAAGAAGCAGGACACGGAAGCGTCGCGGCACAACCAGTTTAGGGGCGAGGCAGCATGAGGCGGTGTTCACCACGCGGCGCATGTAACACGCGGCTCCGGCTGGAGGCGATGGTGAGTGGCCTGTAATGCGGGAGGCGGTCGACTACGCCGTGAAACTGGCAGGACGCAGCCGATAGGAAGCGAAAGCTGGCAGAAGACACACCTGGCCTCTGAAGATCAAATACAAAGATTCTCAGATCGAAAAGTGGGCTGAACCGAGTCTCGACGATGGCTTGCGATGGAGTGACAGCTTCGATAAGAATGAATAGGCCGTCGAGTTGCACGGCGGCGCGGCGGCGATGCATTGCTGCGCCAGGTGCCCAGACAGATGGGGCGCAACCAGATCTAGAGTTGATCCGAGGAGTCAATTTCGGAATCAAGACGACTTTATAACGGCACGGCCGCCGACCCGGCGACCCGGTTGAAAAGGCAACCTCCTCTTCTCAGAGCTTGGACTCGATGATCTCTATTTCCAACAAGAGCAATCCAGTTCTCCGATTTTGAATGGGAGCTAAATGTTGACATTGCTGTGTCCTCGCTGTCAGCGCGGAATCAACGCTCGCTGTCATTGGGCTGTCAGAAGCACCGCTCCAAAGTAAGTACTGCACCCGAATAATTCGACGACTATGCAACACCCTCACGCTTTCACTCCAGGCACTGTGGCCACTATCTTTGGCTCATCGAAATGAACTGATCTGCCACATTTCCGAGTCGAACGGGACTACTGCAGTTCATTCGGGAGCAAGATGCAGCTGGCTGAAGCGCCACATCAGTCAAGTTCACCGTTCAACGTAAGTATGCACCGAACAATCCGGCCAATTCCCGGGATCTGCCCTCACAGCCGCTCTCTAGTTTAAAGCACGATGTGTCCCATGCATGCTTCTCCGACCCCCCCTTTATAACGCCGTGCTACTGCAACAGGTCAGTTCTGTCTCCCATGTGACCTTTAGCATTAGCTGATCTAGTGCTGTTGTTCATACATAAGATTGACACTTCTACAGAATGGCCATGCATTCATTCTCCAGCGGAGACATAACAATCATGGGTGCGAATCACGTCAGTTGTCAATTGTGTCTAATTCCTCTGCAGGGGGTATGGAGGGTCTGGTGGACATGGCCTAGGAGGTGGCATTGGGGGTGATGGTGGCAGTGGCGAGGGCCCTCAGTTCCATGTATCAAATTTCACAGTCCATGGTGGTAAATCACTGCAATATTGTCAAAAGCTGTTCCTAATAGTACACTCCAGATGTTCATGTCAACCCAGAAGCTAGGAACCAACCATTGCATGCCATGAGGCAGAAGGACCACAGCTTTGTCCTCTGCCAGTATCTTCATTCACAGGACGAAAAGATATTCTTCAGGAGATGCACCAACACTTTGACTGTAACCAAGGATCTCGGCACATCTTTGTCTTGCATGGCCTCGGGGTTCGGGAAAAAGTGAGCTTGCTTTCAAGTTTTTGCAAGACTCCCAAGCCCACAATCGGTATGGATAAATCTCATGAATTTTGCAAATGTGTCACACCCATTCTAGCTTCTCTAAATATTCATATATGATGCCACAAATGAACAGACAATCAAAACTGATCTGGAGATTATTGACCCTGCAGTGGTTGGTGAATCAGCTGAAGCAAGCCTGCACTGGCTTGCAGAAAAAAAGAAGAGTGGCTTCTCTTCTTTGATAATGCTGATGATGTCCAATTGGATATCTCAAAATTCTTCCCTCGCTGCACCTTTGGCAACATTTTGATTACAACTCGCAACCAAGAACTTTGCATTCATGCTAGTGCAGGCTCAAGGGTGTCAGATATGGAACCTGAAGATGCAAAAGATCTGCTCCTGCAGTTGGCTTACCGAGGCAGAAGTGATAAACAGAGAAACTCAACAGTGATGAGCAAGAGAAACTAGCAGTGGCTATTGTGAAGGTCTTTATTTTCAGGCTTTCTTTGATGATCCTATCAAAACTGAAGCATGATACAGGACTCCATTACTTGCCTTGGCTGTCTCCCAAGCAGGTGGTTATATTCATGCCCGTGGCAAACTAAGTGGATACCTCAGACTCTATCAAAGCCATCGTGACCAGCTGCAACGTGCAGAGATTCAAAAACAGGATCGATATCGTCTAGCTGTATAGCAACATGGAATTTAAGCTACAAGAAGCTTAGCCCACTGGGAGAACCATGTTACAAATTTGCTCCAGTCTACATCACGAGGGCATCTCGGAAGAAATATTTGAAAAGGCATCAGTGTCCTCAGGAAAAAGCTTGATGATTCTGAGTTGCAAAGGGAAGTGACCCAATTGTTGGTGTGCTTGGAAAGCAGGATGGGAACTGGGATTCCTTGGTCTTTCATAGAGTGATGGGGGAACTTGAATCATATTCTCTCATTGAACGGGATGAACAAAATGACTCATATCGCATTCATCCCCTGGTACATGGCTGGAGTGTCACCACTGTTGAAACAAACAGACATCTCTTGCAGAAATCTGTGCTTTCTATGATGGCTTGTCAATTTCTTGGGATTTTGAGGATGAGGGACTACAAATATCGACACAAACTTTTACAACATGTTACCAAGAGCCTAGACTCACTAAACAAGGAGGAGATTTGCACATTTGTTGCAACTCATATTGCACTTGTCTATTTTGAAGGGGGTGGGGAAGGATGCAGAGGCGCTCGATGTGGTGGTTGGAGAGGAGGCGTGTGAGAGGAGATGACAGTCAAGCATGGCCAAGCTTGCGAATATTGGAAGGATGCAGAGGCGTGGTGATGGAGATGAGGAAGCGTGTCCTGGGAGAGGAGCATCCAGACACTTGACAAGCATGGCCAATCTTGCATCCATATCGGAACCAGGGCCGCTGGAAGGATGCAGAGGCGCTCGAGGTGGTGGTGATGGAGATGAGGAAGCGTGTCCTGGGGAGGAGCATCCTTCCACCTTGACAAGCATGGCCAATCTCGCATCCACATATCGGAACCAGGGCCGCTGGAAGGATGCAGAGGCGCTCGAGGTGGTGGTGATGGAGATGAGGCAAGCGTGTCCTGGGAGAGGAGCATCCAGACCCTTGACAAGCATGGCCAATCTCGCATCCACATATGGAACCAGGGCCGCTGGAAGGATGCAGAGGCGCTCGAGGTGGTGGTGATGGAGATGAGGAACGGTGTCCTGGGAGAGGAGCATCCTTCCACCTTGACAAGCATGGCCAATCGCATCCACATATCGGAACCAGGGCCGCTGGAAGGATGCAGAGGCGCTTGAGGTGGTGGTGATGGAGATGAGCAAGCGTGTCCTGGGAGAGGAGCATCCAGACACTTGACAAGCATGGCCAATTTCGCATCCACATATTGGAACCAGGGCCGCTGGAAGGATGCAGAGGGCTCGAGGTGGTGGTGATGGAGATGAGGAAGCGTGTCCTGGAGAGGAGGCACTTCACCTTGACAAGCATGGCCAATTGCATCCACATATCGGAACCAGGGCCGGGAAGGATGCAGAGGCATCGAGGTGGTGGTGATGGAGATGAGGAAGCGTGTCCTGGGAGAGGAGCATCCTTCCACCTTGACAAGCATGGCCAATCTGCATCCAATATCGGAACCAGGGCCGCTGGAAGGATGCAGAGGCCTCGAGGTGGTGGTGATGGAGATGAGGAAGCGTGTCCTGGGAGAGGAGCCTTCAGACACCTTGACAAGCATGGGCAATCTCGTCCACATATTGGAACCAGGGCCGCTGGAAGGATGCAGAGGCGCTCGAGGTGGTGGTGATGGAGATGAGGAAGCGTTGTCCTGGGAGAGGAGCATCCTTCACCTTGACAAGCATGGCCAATCTCACTCCACATATCGGAACCAGGGCCGCTGGAAGGATGCAGAGGCGCTCGAGGTGGTGGTGATGGAGATGAGGAAGCGGGTCTGGGAGAGGAGCATCCAGACACCTTGACAAGCATGGCCAATCGCATCCCCACATATCGGAACCAGGGCCGCTGGAAGGATGCAGGGCGCTCGAGGTGGTGGTGATGGAGAGAGGAAGCGTGTCCTGGGAGAGGAGCATCCTTCCACCTTGACAAGCATGGCCAATCTCGCATCCACATATCGGAACCAGGGCCGCTGGAAGGATGCAGAGGCGCTCGAGGTGGTGGTGATGGAGATGAGGAAGCGGTCCTGGGAGAGGAGCATCCACACCTTGCAAGCATGGCCAATCTCGCATCCACATATTGGAACCAGGGCCGCTGGAAGGATGCAGAGGCGCTCGAGGTGGTGGTGATGGAGATGAGGAAGCGTGTCCTGGGAGAGGAGCATCCAGACACCTTGACAAGCATGGCCAATCTCGCATCCACATATTGGAACCAGGGCCGCTGGAAGGATGCAGAGGCGCTCGAGGTGGTGGTGATGGAGATGAGGAAGCGTGTCCTGGGAGAGGAGCATCCAGCACCTTGACAAGCATGGCCAATCTCACACCACATATCGGAACCAGGGCCGCTGGAAGGATGCAGAGGCGCTCGAGGTGGTGGTGATGGAGATGAGGAGCGTGTCCTGGGAGAGGAGCATCCAGACACCTTGACAAGCATGGCCAATCTCGCATCCACATTGGAACCAGGGCCGCTGGAAGGATGCAGAGGCGCTCGAGGTGGTGGTGATGGAGATGAGGAAGCGTGTCCTGGGAGAGGAGCATCCTTCCACCTTGACAAGCATGGCCAATCTCGCATCCACATATCGGAACCAGGGCCGCTGGAAGGATGCAGAGGCGCTCGAGGTGGTGGTGATGGAGATGAGGAAGCGGTCCTGGGAGAGGAGCATCCACCTTGACAAGCATGGCCAATCTCGCATCCACATATTGGAACCAGGGCCGCTGGAAGGATGCAGAGGCGCTCGAGGTGGTGGTGATGGAGATGAGCAAGCGTGTCCGGGAGAGGAGCATCCAGACACCTTGACAAGCATGGCCAATCTGCATCCACATATCGGAACCAGGGCCGCTGGAAGGATGCAGAGGCGCTCGAGGTGGTGGTGATGGAGATGAGGCAAGCGTGTCCTGGGAGAGGAGCATCCTTCCACCTTGACAAGCATGGCCAATCTCGCATCCACATATCGGAACCAGGGCCGCTGGAAGGATGCAGAGGCGCTCGAGGTGGTGGTGATGGAGATGAGGAAGCGTGTCCTGGGAGAGGAGCATCCCACCTTGACAAGTATGGCCAATCTCGCATCCACATATCGGAACCAGGGCCGCTGGAAGGATGCAGAGGCCCTCGAGGTGGTGGTGATGGAGATGAGGAAGCGCGTCCTGGGAGAGGAGCATCCAGACACCTTGCAAGCATGGCCAATCTCGCATCCACATATTGGAACCAGGGCCGCTGGAAGGATGCAGAGGCGCTCGAGGTGGTGGTGATGGAGATGAGCAAGCGTGTCCTGGGAGAGGAGCATCCTTCCACCTTGACAAGCATGGCCAATCTCGCATCCACATATTGGAACCAGGGCCGCTGGAAGGATGCAGAGGCGCTCGAGGTGGTGGTGATGGAGATGAGCAAGCGTGTCCTGGGAGAGGAGCATCCAGACACCTTGACAAGCATGGCCAATCTCGCATCCACATATCGGAACCAAGGCCGCTGGAAGGATGCAGAGGCGCTCGAGGTGGTGGTGATGGAGATGAGAAGCGTGTCCTGGGAGAGGAGCATCCAGACACCCTGATGAGGATGGCCAATCTGCATGCCAATGGGGTCTGTGGCAAGACTCGGTGGCAGAACACCCTCTGCTGCTATATATGTTAATTACTCCTTTGTATCCTCTGCTCCTTGTCCTCAATTTTTTTGTAAAGATTCAAGTCTGTAGATCCCCCTTCAATAACCTCTGTTCCCCAAAGATTATAATCTTGATGCCATCAGGGCCAAATATGTATGTTGCCTTCATTGATGGCCAGGCTTGAGAAATTGTGTTTCCCTGGTCCACAATTATTCACACAATGTAATCACAGTGCCAATACCCCTTCTCAATGACTCACCCTTCTGCTAGATGAGCATGTGAATATCTGCCGTCCTGCAGAGGACTTCATGTTATGAGCCTGGGAGAAGTTGATGG